>NW_024121211.1:10103001-10140946 GCF_016745375.1 Pimephales promelas | reverse complement strand
AAGGATACTCCACCTTTTTTGGAAATAGGCTCATTTTACCACTCCCCCAGAGTTCGGTTGGGTTTTACCATTTTTAAATCCATTCAGCCGATTTTCTGACATTTAGAAGAATATCAGTAACCAGACAGTTTCTGGTCTCATTAACTTTCATAGTATATTTTTTTCCTACTATGGAAGTCAATGAGACCAGAAACTACCTGGTTACTGTTATTCTTCTAAATATCAGAAAATCGGCTGAATGGATTTGAAAATGGTAAAACCCAACTGTTTAACTCTGGGGGAGTGGTAAAATGAGCCTATTTCCAAAAAAAAGAAAAAGAAAAGGTGGAGTATCCCTTTAAATGAAAAAGACATAAGTATGCATTCATTTGAGTTTTTGTCCAGTTCCTTACCTTTCTCTTGTCCTCTTCTGTGTGTAAGTGTTGAGATGGTATCAGCACTGTATATAAATGGGTTGCAGAGCTCTGATAAAGGCAGTAAAGTCCAGAAGGTAGTGCCCTGCTGTCAGTTGTACATGCCATGTCACTCATTCCACATCATGAAATCAACTGAACTTAACGGAACTCAGATCTGTGACTAAGTCCTGTATAACAAATATGTCTAAAATGTAAATGTAAATATTTAAAGGACACATTTTCTTGAAATCTAACATACTTTAAACACAAAACCAAAACTTCAAACTGTATTCAAGATGCATTACTGTATAAAAACAACAAAAAACAAATCCGATAGTTTTGGTTTTGTGTTACAGTACTGTTTTGAGAAATTGTAAAAAAATAAATAGAAAACAAAAAAAAAAATTATTAATGTTTTGATTTTGTGTATACAGATTTAGAATATATAGAATCCCCAAACATTCCACCATATATATGTAAAAAATATTTGGATAAAGAAATTTTTCATAGAAATCATGTTTATTAATACTTTATGATTCAGAATTCATGGTAACATTCTCACAAGCCATATGTATTGGCTATAGAAGGTTTTCCTGCGCATAAAGATTTCAGTTATACATTTTTCAAAATGAAGCACACATTTAACAACTGAACGCAAAAATAATTGAAAGTGTATTTTTTAACTGTAAAAAATGATTACTGTAAACTTAAAATTCAACATTAGAATAAAAAAAGCGTGTTGTTTCAACTTAAAAAATTAAGTGTTCGTGCTTGACTTAAAATTTTAAGCTTAGTTTATTTTGAGTTAAGTTAGATATTTAACTTATCAAGATCTGTTTTAAATCATTTTTGTAATAGTTTAAGATGTTTGGCTTATAAAATTGTTTGCAATGTATAAGGAAAAACTGTGAGAGAATAATTAATGGGAAAACAACATAAGGTTACAATAGGGATCTGCAGTTGTCTGTAAATTCTTATTCCTATTATTTTAAATTACATGTGAAATGTTGATGAGTATATCTCTGCCCTTTTTAAGCATTTAGTTTGCACATTCAAATTGGCATTTCAGCAAGCTATGCTAGCTATATTAGAGTAAAAGAACAAAGTAAACATTGTTCCACAATCTTGATTTCGTTTTAAACTTGACTGTTTATTGGTTTGAGACACACAGTCTAAAAAAAAGAACAAATCAACAGTACATCAGTGAGGTAAAAGGTTACTTTAAGCAATACTGTAACTCGTCTTAGGCATTTATCCAGTTACACAAAACTGCCATCAACTCATCAAGAGAGCTTCAATTATATTGATCTACTTGCATTGAAAGTGAAAATTATGTCTGCATTCCTATGAAAATACTTTGTGCATTTAACAAATCATTCATGCTAAAATCAACAGGGACAGGGTACTGAAAAGTGGAAGTCATCATGGTTAAGTAAACTTTTAGATTCCCATTTGCTCCAATAAATCCATCATGGCGTTTTCACAACTTTTAAAAAGCGGGAAACATATCGAGAGACTGATTACAGTAGTCAGAGGAAAGAAAGATGTGAAACCGTTGTATTAGAAACACCCTCGTAGCAGCGTTAATTCATTTTTTGTCAATTACCATGGTATAGGCGTTATAAATGTAGATCCAATTTTTTTAAAATGAAAATATGAACTTTATACACTGAATATGGACAAAGAGTAAAAACTAAAAGTACTCTCTCCCTATTATTCATTTGCAGTCATGTGAAGTTATCTTTAAGGTACAGAGGTACATTTGTGTCTATGCATGTTGGTCTGCACGTATTAATGTGTAAGGTTGATGTAATAATGACTGATGTGTCAGGTTTTAAAGAAAATCCTTCTGGACATTGCCCTCTTCATCACAACAGTTATCTGCGTTTAAAAGTGCCTGATATCTGCTGAACATACAACACAGAATGGTACAAAGGTTTTTTTTTTCTATATTCTTTTGTCGCATGTATTCACTTAACTAAATCAAATTCTATTTATGTTAGTAAAGTCATATCCTTTACAGACAAAATATTAAGTAGTTGTAATAATCATTTTTTCACCAAAAGTTTTTAATCATACACAACCTATTTTACCACTTTGCAGAAGTCATTAAGTAATATACATATTTATAAAGGCACAGCATACAATGTGGGAAATGTCCGATTTGGGATTAGTTAACAGAATATTACGTGAAAACTTTATTGGCTTAGTTGGATGTTTCGCAACCATTGAACAGAGCTTTAGACAAATATATAAGAAAAAAAAATAATACATCCATAAATATTATACCTACATCTCAGTTTGTTAGATATGTTTTGTTTGAATAATTTAGCCATGTTTGTCCAGCAATGCACACATTTTTTATTTATGTAGGTGCTTACATGAGTACAGCAACACTTTTTTAAAAGATTTTGACAATGAAATGAAAAATAAACAAGGAAATAATTTATAAAAAGACCTGAACTAACAAACAATAAAAAGAATGACAAATGTATGTGTGTATTTGTATTCCTTCTTGGTTTTTACGTTACGTTTTTGGGGGATTATGGAATTGTCATTGCAAGAATAACACGATGAAAACCCTGGGATTGGTCTGATACATGGAACTAACAACAAATGAAGAGTTCAGATGCAAAAGCCTCTAAGTGCCATTTGAAATTTTCTTCTAAAATTATAATTTTTATCAAGCCTGTATATTTAAGTTCAGTAATTTCACTTAAATGGCAATGAAGATTACCTATTAATTGTCATTTAAGTGAAATTACTGAACTTAAATACACAAGCTTGATAAAAATGGTCATTCTAGAACAAAATTTAAAATGGCACTTAGAGGCTTTTGCATCTGAACTCTTCAAATATTTATTTGTTTTGCTTCTTAGTCACTGATTTTGTACAAGTGTGGATATGCAAGTGGGTCCAACCTTTACCGTTTCACCAGCAACAGCACTGGTGTGTAAACCGACGAATTAACAAAGAAAGAAGGTAGGTTTAACCAACAGTGATGCCAAACCCACACTGGAACTGGTTTTTTCTGTGGTTAAGGAAAGCACAGAGGGCCAGAGACAGAGGCAGAGGCAGCAGCTTTTTTTCAAGCGTAGCTCCAACCACCCAGTTACTATCTAAAGAACCTACAGATAGTGAAAGATTCTGTAAATCAAGGTTTATCACAAACTTTTTTTTCTTTTTTAAATCAATTGAGGATTTTGGGATGGATTTAAGTTTAAATATCAGGCAACAATCTTTGGAATGACTACTTAATGATGACACTAATGCTGCTCAAAGAATGATATGGCTTTCTGATATGGCCTTGTGAAATATTACAACAAAGGCAATTATTGAATTCATCATCAACTTTACAAAATGATGAAATCTTGATGAATGCATGCATGCATGTGTACCAACCTTTAAAGAGCAGGTTGGCTTTGGGGACGTCCAGCTGGTACCCAAATGATGCACTAGTCTCCTGCATACGGGTGCTCGCTTCAAACTCCACACCAACCTGCAACTGATACAAAAAACAACAAAACAAAGGTCATTATAAAGCAATAAAACAGCATAAATGAATGAATAAAGACATGAATCATTCTGCTGAAGAACATTTACCTGATCATTGGCTTTGTGATAATATGACCCGTGAACTCCAGCTCCTCCTAGTGTCAATGTGGCGATAAAGTTGCTGCCTGTTTTCAAAAATGCTATTATTAAACCAAATTTTTTACTTTTTTAATCTGGGTTAAACATGCCAGTCCAGAAAAGATTTCTAGACATTGGCTGAAAATGATCAGATCTTTATTATAATTTCTATATAGTTGTGTACTGTCACACTTCTAAAATTAAAAACTAAAATCTGATTACATTATACATTTTATTGTGTACTATCTTTTTGTTATTTGAAGAAAAAAAAATAGCTTGTTATTAAAGTGCCCCTATTATGCTATTTTAAAGATTCCTAGTTTTGTTTTGGAGGTCTCATACAATAGGTTTACATACTGTAAACCCAAGGTCAAAAGCACTTTCATTTTCTGATTGCAGCATCGCCTCTTTTCTCAGTGTCTGAAATGGTTTGACGAAGGATTCAGCCTTTCTAAAGCCCTCCTTTCCGAGAGATTACTCTGCTCTGATTGGTCAGTTGTCCCAGTCTGTTGTGATTGATCAATAGAACATGTCAGAAGGGAAATGGCCATTACCATTATCCAGGCCTCTGCTACAACGGCAGAGTTTGAGGGTCAAAGTACACATTCTTCGCGAGTAGCCAATGGAGACCACGTGCTGGCATTAAGCCTTTTTTTTTTCGTGCAGGAAGTAAGATTGGAATTACTGTGACTTGTTTCAGGCAGTTCAGAATCAGTTCTTTATTAAGGGAGACAATAAAAGCGTTTATCATACATTTTGATCTTTTTCAAAATTTGCATGAAATGTAATATCTGAAAAAGCCTAATAGGGGCACATTAACATATAACAATTGATACTCACATGCCTAACTACTACTCTTTCTTTATATGCGTTTACCTGTATATCTGCCTGCCAGAGACATGACTGTGCCCTCGTCTCCTGGCCGGCGGTGGTACACCAACTCTCCTCCTAATGCCAGCGACGAAGTGACAGACTGGAGATAATGAGCTACAACAATTCCTGAGAGAGATGCAAGGGATGAGAGGTGAGAAAAACGGAAAGGAAATAGATTAACTATAGAAAAGACATGACTTAAAACAAATACAGCAACTAAAATAAACTAGAAGACTATTACCAGACCCCACCAACACATCTGGGTTGCCAAAGGTCACAGCGGCAGTGAAATCTTCCCCTTTTAATTCAGCATCTCCTTGCCAGTTAACAAACTTCTGCTGCTGCGTCTAATTGACACAAGTGTTTCAGTGCATCCAGCAATCCTTTTAATATTTGATCATAATTTATCAAAAATAAACACATATTGAGCTGGTTTCACAGACAGGAATTAGATTAAGCCAGGATTAGACCTAAATTCAATTAGGACATTTAAAGGAGTATGAATGAGTATTTAAATTGGGTCATTTGTGTCGAAGAAATGTGAAATTATTTTTGAATTTGGAGCTTTCTAGACTGAGAAAAGACAGAAATGTATTTTTGGCTTATGTGGATGAAAAACAACAACTCCCAGAATGCAAACTGATGATTTTTAAATGATGCAAAATGATGACGGTAATTCGAAAATAAAAGCTTAGTGCTAAATCCTGAAGTATCCCTTTAAGTAGCTTTTATAAATGTTCCTAAGAAGAAAAAAAAAACATTACTGGTGTGCATCTTGAGAAAAAACATTGGCACTGACAATATTTACAAAATTGCACTGACATGCCAGAGCAAGTTACTTTAGGTTAAAACAGCTCAAACATGCAGTTTAGTCTGGAAGCCTTGTCTGTGAAACCAGGGGAAAGGTTCTTTTTTCACAAATACACACCTGGAAAGCAAATTTAGAGCGCACTCTGTCTGTGATCTGATGAATAACCTGTGCATTTAGGCTCCCTGTGTTGTCCATGTCCCCAACAATGACAGGAAAGGCCTGACAAAAAAAATGTAAGTAAACTATACACATTAGAGTAAATAGCACAAATTCATTTTTCAAATCAAAAAGTACATTTGAAGAGTTCAGATGCAAAAGCCTCTAAGTGCCATTTGAAATTTTCTTCTAGAATGATCATTTTTATCAAGCTTGTATATTTAAGTTCAGTGATTTCACTTAAATGGCAATGATAATCAACTATTAATTGTTAGTTAAGTGAAATTACTGAACTTAAATATACAAGTTTGATAAAAAATCATCATTAAAGAAGAAAATTTCAAATGGCATTTAGAGGCTTTTGCATCTGAACTCTTCATTTGTGTATTTATGTATACTGCATTGTAGTATGTACCTCTGCTGGTCCTATTTGTTTGGTCCCCACATAGGTAGCTCCAAACCTGTAACTGGAATCTGCTTGAGTGCTTAACAACACTGTGTGGTTCACCTAGGAATTAAAACAGGAGTTGATGGCTACAACCAGGGACTGACAGACTTTCTTCAACAACATGACTCCAGAAAAGTTCAGCTCCATCAGTGAACACACTGGACTAACCTGGAAGTGGTTGCTCAAGCCCTTGTTGACTGTTAATCGAACACCCTCCATCTGCATGGGGAAAACCTCTGAGGGACAAACAGACATTAGTGTAAAAAAACGGGAATTTGTAATCACCAAAATTTCAAGCAAAATGTACAATTGAAATGAGAAGACCTTTTCAAATTCGAATGGAAAACCTGAATTTGAATTGATTTTGAACTGGGGAAGCAGGATATAAAATACAGTTCAAATGGTTTATATTTACTGCTTGTAATATTTTTTAACATTAAAAAAAAATCTTATGCTTACCAAGGCTGCATTTAATTGATCAATTGTGAAATATTATTTAAAAAAACATATATAAATAATATTTAAAAAACTTTTCTATTTTAATTAGGGCTGTCAAACGATTAATCGCATCCAAAATAAAAGTTTGTGTTTTCAATATATGTGGGTGCACTGTGTATAATTATTTTATATATATAAATACACACACATGCTTGTATATACTTAAAAAATATTTTCATGTATATACTGCATATAGATTTATGTAAAATTTATATTATACATAAATATAAATATTTTATATATAAATAATATTTTTTCTTAAATATACATGCATGTGTGTGTATTTATATATATATATAAAAATAATTATACACAGTGCACCCATATATATTATGAAAACACAAACTTTTATTTTGGATGCGATTAATCACAATTAATCATTTAACAGCCCTAATTTTAATATATTTTGAAAACTGAATTTTCAGCATCATTACTGCAGGCTTCAGTAACATGATCCTTCAGAAATGGTCTACATTTATTTGATGAAAAATACTGGGTAAAAACACAGTAATATCGTGACATATTGTTACAATTTGAAATAATGGTTTTCTATTTTAATACACTTTAAAATATAATTTATTTCTGTGATGCAAACCTGGATTTTCATCAGCCATTATTACTCCAGTCCGGTCTTCACATGATCCTTCAGAAATCATTCTAATATGCTGATTTGATACATATTGTTAGAAAAGATTTCTATTTCAAATAAATGCAGTTATTTTAAAACATATTATTCATCAAAGAATCTTTTTTTTTTTAAAGTATCACGGGTTATAAAAAATATATTAGGCAGCACAACTGTTTTCAACATTGATAATAAATCAGCATATTAGAATATTTCTGAAAGATCATATGACACTGAAGACTGGAGTAATTGCTGATGAAAAAACAGTTTTGCATCACAGACATAAATTACATTTTAAAGTATAATTTATATTAAAAAACATAATTTTAAACGGTAAACATTTCTTTATTTGTAATCAAATACATGCAGGCTTGATGAGCAAGAGACTTAAAAAAAAAAACATTAAAAATAGTATTTTGACCTGTACTACATGTACACACACATAATAAATATAAAATATTTAATAAATATAAAATAAATATTTTGTACAGTTGTTTGAAAACAATGTAATATACACGAACCCAGGTACAATTGAAATGGCTAGTTAAAAGTGTTGATTCACTGATTACCCTGATTAGTTTATCAGGGACTATACATAATTTATTTATTTTATGAAGTAATTAATTAAGTTTACCTTTGCATTTGCGATGGCACTCTTCAAAGCCACCGGGGTTCGGAAGGGGAGGCTCGGTCTCCTGGAGCCCAGCTGAAGAACTGCCCGGGACAGAGCCGGGTGAGACGGACGGCATCGTGAATCCTGGGGGCATTGACACCAAACCCGCTCCACCTGGCCCTGGAGCAGGCGGGCTGGGGGCACTGGCAGCCAAAACACTGCCCATTCTGAGACTGGACACGAGAAAACAGAGATGGTGAGCACATTCTTTGCTCAGATGGTGAGCCCTAATCAGTAATTAATTTGGGTATTTATGTAGGTATGTGACAAAAAAAATCAATACGAGGAAATTCAAATATAATCATCACTGTATGATAGATAATAAAAATACCCAAAGGGGAAATTAGGGGTCATTTTTGTACCTAATTAAAACAATAAAACAATGAAAAACTGTGACCTCTTCCGCTTGAACAAACACTTCAAAATATCATAACTTCCACATTTCTTGGTCTATTTGTATAATTCAAACACCACAGTGTAGGTAATTAAAAGCCCTACAAGATTAAGATGACCTCATTTTAAAAGGAATATATACACATTGATTATTTCTATTAACCCCTTCCTCTGATGAAACCGAGAGCATCAATCCACACATATCTTTCCATAAGAAATCGAAATCCTCTCAAATAAAATCTGTATTCACATTTTTATTGTATTAAACAGACAATTGGCATTGACAAATGAATTTCATTGTTTCATTAGTAGGGCATTTCTTGACTTAATGCTGACAAGCAATTTAAATAGTAAAATATTATTTATTCATTTTAATCTACTTACATATGTTAGATAGAGATTAATTCACATCACTAGATCTAAAAAGACAGGGTTTTCATCAAAAAATACAAACTTTTATTTTAATTCTGGCTAAAAATCAGACAATTCTGTCAACAAAACGATTATTAAAATAGTTGACAATTATTTTAAAAACTGGGAGAAGTTTTGGAAGCCAATATTGCTGATTCTGCTTTTGACAACAACGTCACTTGCGGATCGTAAAAAAAACACATGCGAATGTAACAATCAATCCCAAACTTCACCTAATTCAAGTTAAATGTATAATCTTTCAAAAGTATTGGGTTTGAAACAAAAAAATACTTCCCTTCATAGTGGATTTTGATGCCAAACACGTGAGAAATTTTGCTTTGCTTATAACTTTCTTTTTACTACAGCCATCCTGGAAATTTGAACGTCAGAATCAACGTGATAACGTAATTTACATCACTAGTATATGGGCTTTAGAGGTATTCACAAAGCAAATATACGACAGATTTATTTAGTCACCAACGCGTATTGCGCTGAATACCTGCTGGGAACACAGCCGCGGGAACAAGCGCTCACGCGTATATAAGTCAGTTTGTCACATACCTAATTTATGTGTGGACGATAAACAGCATGTACGTTAGGGTCTTTTGTATAAATGACTAAACACAATTGTTAGCTACTGCTGTTTTGTGAAGCATCCAGCTCAAAATGCAACACACGTAACCTTAACTTACTTCAACCAGTATCATTACGGCAACTTAATTCATTGATAAATTAGCTCGAAAGCTAAGTTAAATGCCACATGCTTTTTGTTATTCCTCAGACAATACATCAACTGGCGATATAAATACCGTTTAGATGTGGCACATAAAAGTCTTTCTAGCTGAGTTATACATAATGAGTACTGTAGAATTAATAATAAAAAAGAAGCTCAATGACAACTCACGGTGAGCTTCGCAGAGGACGGTTCTCCTGGTTACAGAACCACGTGTTTCAAGCGATGTTCGATTTGAATTATTCTTTTGGAGTCGGATCTTTTCAATGAATCAGAAGCGGGAAGCGTTAGAGCGGTTTTCGAGTCATTATTGTAATCGATGTGTTAATGACTTGAATTTAGGCGGCAACAAAGTTAAAATTAAAACATATTCATCATTAATGAAATGTAATAAAAAAAGTTTTCAAAACAGCGAAATGACGCAATTGCATCAAGACCATCTGGCCAAGACGTAAAAGAATTGTTCGTTCAGATGAACTGTTCAAAACAACCGATTCGCAACTGTAGTCCTCCTGCTTTCAGCTCGACAAAACCCAAGCTGAATGGCTATTGGTCTGTTTACCTGTCAATCACTACGTAAACATGATGTAGGTTTGAGAGGGGCATTTGCGTGAAGGTCATGAAATGTGCGTTGGAGGTCGCTTATGGTCTTTTAGCCAGAACTGTGAGCTTTAATTATAAGTAGAAACAATGCTTAGCTATTTAATTTGTGTAATGAATCGCCTTTTAGTGGCGAAATGAAATAAATGTTGACAACCAATGACGAGATGAAAGCTAGTCAGTTCAGTTGAACTAAAATATAGTAATATTGCCTATGACTCTCTCTTTCTCTCTCTCTCTCTATATATTTGTATTAACAATTGACATTTGAGTGACAATTGTCAGATAAACCACCTTAAAATACATTTAGATTCACAAAGAGCATTTCAAATATTTTCATTCATTGTTGACAGAATATAAACTGGTATTTCAAGAGTTTAATAATTTAGGAGGGGTTGCCTCTGCAAAATACATCCCCTGGTAGGTACTTAAATCAATATATGGCATATATAAAGGAAATGCAGGTAATGGCCTAGGGTTTCACATTGAGTAAAAAAGGTAAAAAGCCTGAGTATGTTATCTCTAATTTAAATGTATTGAATTTTAGGATAGATTACACATTCATTCTATTCCAAGTCTATACATATAACCAAGCTATTTAAATGAAATAAACAAAGACAAAACATAAATCAATCAGACAGTCAGACACACTGTCATGACCATTAAAGCATTCTTGCATCAATTAGACTCAAACAGGGTATCATGCATGTCTGCATATTTGTTGGGTACATACGGTACACACACACACACACACTTTTGGTTTACTTTAGTTTTTATCCTGAAATCCAATATTAAGTAAACATTTGTCCCCACAAAATCTGCTCCCCCATTAATTAATGTACATTTTCATTTTCAGAAACACCCTCACCATAAACAACAGCAACAAAGAAAAAACACAGCTCATCACTGCAGAATGGAAAAAAGAATTAAAGTTTGTCCATTTTGAAATATCAAATTTCTTTTTCAACAGCACAGCATCATCAGCAGATATATATAATCTGGCTCAAGGTTTCCTAATTTAACTCTGCAATAAACATTTGCCTGTACTGCTGTTTTAAAAGTTAAAAGAACATGCAAACTGAGGTTTCTACACTAAAGCTCCACATATCCCTGCGTAGCAATAACTATTTTTCCACAATAAAGAACATCTCATGGGTGGAAAAAAAAAATATCAATCAATCACAGCTGCCTCTCAGAAGATGCTACAATTTTGCAATACAAAAATACTCTGTCTTGATAAAAAAAAAAAAAATCATAAATGAAACAAGGTTATGAAAAGTTCCTCCTGCAAACACCCAAATAAAAATAAAACAAGTTACCTCTCCTTACTGCCAAATAATGTGTATATTTATGTACTTGTCTTTTTTTTTGTATTTGTATCAACAGACAGAATATGAATCAAAGGCAAAATTCAGTAAAAGATAAAAGCAACCATTTTAGCAAAAAGAAACAAAAAGAAATAGCATAAAGTCCATTCATTTGCCACTTCGTTCATACATTCATTAATATCTAAAGAAATGAAAACTAAAATATGTAACGTATAGAGGGAACAACAAAACACTCTACTGATCAACCTTCGAATAAATGAAAATAAAAATGAACCAAACAGCCCCTTTTGACAAATATTTGACGTATTTGTGCATACAAATGTGAGGATTTGATTTTTAACATCATTTGTGGTGACTTCAATCAGCTTTCATGTAGTAGTCTGACATCTTTTACATTATGCCAGTTTTGGCATGCCCATTTAAATTACAAATAGCTTATGTAGTAGTTTCAAAATCATATAAAAATAATATCAAAAGATACAAAAATTTCCTCAAATCGTCTATCCGTTTAAAAACCACAATTTATACCTCGAAGTTTCTTAATGATTTCCAATGTACAATACTGTCAACCATTTGTCAATGACTGCCAATTAAACTTCAAAAAGCACCAATATTAATGCAAAAGATGTTTTTTTTCCTCAGGCAGTTTAGTGCAATGTTAGTGTCGACACCTCAATCCTGAGCTCTGCAATATTTGAATGGATGCTGGTTTCTACAGCTGCCTCAGACTGAATATGAAAAGAATTTGAAAATGTTTCTCATGTTAGAAGTAAATCAATACCAATGATCCTTTCACAGAATCAGGTAGCACCGACGTGCTTGTCTTTGGGAATACTTCAACATTGCGATGACATACACCAGTCTAAGACAGAGACGATACATATATTAAGGCACTTGGGTTAAACATGTTTTGTTGTAAGGTTTGAGTAAAATTCTCAACTAATGATGCATGCTATGCTCCATTTTCACCAATACAGTTTTCTATCAAACAGGAACTGTTCTCTGAAAGCTTTGTTTTTATTATTGCAAGTCTCAAATGGAATGTGTCATTTATAAAGAGGCATAACTCCCCAAAAATGAACAATGAATGCAAACAAAAGAGCAAAACATAAGCAGGGACTAAAAAAAAAAAATACTGTGGAGGTGGAAAAGATGAGGAAATATATGAGCCGAGTAGTAACTGGTTTGTGCAATAGGAGATGTTTGTGCAAAAGTCAGGTTCAATTTCTCCAACTGTCCTAGAAAGAGCAGATGGTAAAGTCACTCCAATGATCTCTGATTCAGATGGAAATAACACATTGCAATATTAGATATCGGATCAATAAAGTAACTTTAGACTTGAATGAATTTACCCATTACAATGTGCATAATGTTCTTAACACGCCCACCCAACTGTATGTCTTCACCTGCTCTCTAATGTTGCTCCCTAAAGGGCGTCAGACCCTCTGGCAGGCTTAAACACCTCCGCTTCTGCCTCTGCATCGTCCTCACAGTCAGGGTCAACCGAGTGAAACTCTGCCACATACAGGCTCTTATCGATGCTGCCGGGAATGGGCTTTATGTCCGTCACCAGCTGGTCCTCAATGGTCTTCAGGTTAAAACGATCCTCAGCAGTAATGAGATTGATTGCCAAACCCAGATGTCCATACCTTCCTATAAATTAAACACAGAGACAGTAAATTATACATTATCAAATAAAAGCGGTTGTAATTTGAAGTGCTGCACACTAATAGACTAAGCGTTAGTTGACTAGAAGAGGCTGAGTCGACCAAAATTTAGTAGCATTATTTATGCTTGTCGACTTCACCTGAGCGTCCTATGCGATGCAGATACGTTTCTGCATTCCTGGGGAAGTCAAAGTTGATGACCACATTTACTGCCTGGATGTCAATGCCTCTAGTGAATAAATCTGTTTCAAAAGCACACATTCACTGAATTAGGGATAACAAAAGTCTAATACTATTGAGAAAATGTAATTTTTATGGTTGGGGTTATCCAAAAGAAAAGAGATAAACTCACCTGTGCAAACAAGGTTCCTGCAGAGTCCATTTCTGAAGTCGTGGAAAACACGGTTTCTGTATTCCTGCCATGTGAATGAAAGGAAGCACAATATGTTTGCAGTCACAAGTAAAGTTTCAAGCACTTGACTAAACAGATTTGAATTAAACCGGATCTAACAACGACGAAACGCGTACCTGCATCATCTTTGCATGAATGTAGAAGCAGGAGTAGCCCAGCTGCGTGATCTTCTTGGCCAAAAGCTCCACTCGCTGAGTAGAGTTACAGAAGATGATGGACTGATTGATTTGCAACTGTGGAGAGAACAAGAGCGTGGGGTCACGTCAACTGTAGAAGCAATCCATTCAGTTGTAATTCACTAAATTGACAACTTAGTTGGGGTCACATAATATTCAGCAGTATTACTGATTTGACTGTACGGACACTATAAGAAGAGAACTGAACAGAGCTGCACGATGACTGTTTGGACATCTACAGAGCTACTTTAGAGATGAATTGGACTCATTTCATATTTGATGATCTTTACTGTTATTTAACAGAACTGAATCAACGGTGAATATAGACTTCGAAATTAATAGAAACCAGCCATATTATGATAGTTATGTTAAAGGATTAGTTCACTTTTCAAAAAACTTTTGCTGATAATTTACTCACCCCCATGTCATCCAAGATGTCCATGTCTTTCTTTTTTCAGTCAAAAAGAAATTAAGGTTTTTAATGGAAACGTTCCAGGATTTTTCTCCATATAATGCACTTCAGTGGGAACCAAACGGTTCAAGTTCCAAAAGAAACTTTCAGTACAAACTGCAAACTTGTTCAAAGGGCTTTAAACGATTCCAGACGATATATAAGGGTCTTATCAAGTGAAACAATCGCTCATTTTTTTAAAAAAATAACAAAGTTTAAGTTTCATAAGATCAAACGCTCACCTTGCTCTGTTCTGTGGTGCACGTTCGTGACTCTCCTGTTCGAATTCGTTCAACAAAATGAACAAATCTTTTTCCGAATCAATTCGTTCGTTTCTTTCGCCGAATGAACCAAATGACTCGGAAAAAGATTTGTTCATTTTGATGAACGAGTTCGAACAGGGGTGCGTTACAGAACAGAGCAAGGCAAGCATTTGAGCTTATAAAACTTAAACTTTGTTATTTATTTACAAAACGAGTGATCGTTTCGCTTGATAAGACCCTTATTCATCGTCTGGAATCATTTAAAGCCCTTTGAACAACTTTGCAGTTTGTACTTAAAGTTTCTTTTGGAACTTGAACCGCCTGGTTCCCACTGAAGTCCATTATATGGGGAAAAATCCTGGAATGTTTTCATCAAAAACCTTCATTTCTTTTCGACTGAAGAAAGAAAGACATGGACATCTTGGATGACATGGGGGTGAGTAAATTATCAGCAAAAGTTTTTTCAAAAGTGAACTAATCCTTTAATACAGTAGACTAACTATGCACTTTATTGTTATTGATGCAAATGCATCACTTGTATATTACATAATATACAGTAGCAATGCTTCATACACTACGATATGGTTCTAAAATCGACTCAAAATATCAAATATGTTTTGATATCCTCGGACTGGATGGAATCATAATCTGAAGCTAAAGAAATTGGAGTCTGTGCCCATTATACACTACTTTGTTTTCTGTGAAATCTGTCAACTCCAAAATCTGTTTTGTCTTGTAAATCTGAAAATCAGGGCAAAAATCTTTGCAAACCTTGTGTAGTGTAATCCAGTGTTCACACTTGGCAGGTTTGGTTCAATTTAAACGATTGATGTTGGTGCGGTTCATTTGAATAAGTGTAACACTGTCATGCAATCCTTGGTGCGCACCAATACAGACTTCTCAAAATGTGGGTCTCGGTCTGCTTCCTAACTAACTCTGGTGTGTTTTGACTGAAATATGAACGCAACATAGATGGACCAAAGAAGGCTAAACGAATAAAAAACAGCACGTAATGTCACAAGATGCGACCCTAAAAAGGACAGTTTTTTCTCGTCGTAGTTGCAATATTGCCCACTACAATTCAATTCTACAAAAAGAGGAATTTCTGGTGCTGTTTTGACTTCTTTTTCACATTTTATAAGCCCTACACGAGTTCTCAGCTGATAAAAACTCCATATGTATGCGCATACTAATCCAGC
This sequence comes from Pimephales promelas, assembly GCF_016745375.1. The sequence goes on along the minus strand of NW_024121211.1, from coordinate 10,125,201 downwards.
ACACAGCAATGTTTTGGAAGTTCAGCCCAGTGCTGTTTTTTTTGTATCTATAGGTTAGGTGTTAAAGGGATACTCCACTTTTTTTGGAAATAGGCTCATTTTACAACTCCCTCAGAGTTAAACAGTTGAGTTTTACCGTTTTCGAATCCATTCAGCCGATTTTCTGATATTTAGAAGAATATTGGTAACCACACAGTTTCTGGTCCCATTGACTTCCATAGTAGGAAAAAATATATACTATGGAAGTTAATGAGACCAGAAACTACCTGGTTACTGATATTCTTCTAAATATCAGAAAATCGGCTGAATGGATTCGAAAACGGTAAAACCCAACTGTTTAACTCTGGGGGAGTTGTAAAATGAGCCTAATCAAAAAAAAATAAAGTGGGGTATCCCTTTAAAATTGACATGTGACATGACATTTTACCCAGCCCAAATATAACTTGTTCTATTACCTGATTATTAAATGTTCTAAAGTGAAATTCACTATTTACCCTGGAGAACAGTGTGTTGAGGCAGTGGACTTTCTGTCTTTCCGTGACGTAAGCATAGTACTGGGTAATGCCCTTTAGGGTCAGTTCCTCCATCAGATTAATCTCATAGGGCTTCTGCAGGTGCTTTGCCTACAGACACAAAAGTGAATAAAGAGAAAACCTTCAGATGTAAAAAGAGAGAAGCAGAATGTAAGCATAATTGTGTTTAAAAGATTTCTCTGACCATGAACGTCTGTACGCTGATGGGGAACGTGGCCGAATAGAGCAGTATCTGTCTGTTTTTCGCAAGGAAACCAATGATGTCCTCAATAAGAACCACAAAGTCCCGAGAGAGCAGCTTATCAGCCTATAATAAAACAGGCAATGAACAGCTTGAACTTTGATATTGGTTGTGTTAACATCTAAACACCTAAATAACTATCTTAAGATGTGCAATTATGACAGTGTGCAACAGGGAATAACATTTTATTAATATTCTGAATGGGCATGCAAGCTTGTGCGATGCTCACCTCATCCATAACCATCATCTGAACTTTATCCACTTTGGCTATACCCTTTTTTATCAAGTCCAAAATTCGGCCAGGTGTTGCTATAACAACATGAACTGCAGAAGAGAGTTTTAAACAACATGTTTTTATTGCAGAAGATCATCACACTGTAATCTTTTTATGATTAGGTATATTTTATGTGCATGAGCATTACCTGTCTCATCCAGGCGCATAATATCATCTCGAAGGTTTGTACCACCTGTGGTTGCCATGACTTTGACACCACCCAGGTGTTTGCTGATCTGAATACTGATCTGACTGACCTGTAGAGCTAGTTCACGAGTGGGAACCATCACAATGGCTGCAGGCAAAATATAGCACAGTAAAAAAAAAGGAGGATAAAAAAAATGTTTATCTATGTGTAATATGTAAAACAATTTTGGGAAAGAGCGATACCCTGAATATGATCCTTTTTCATGTCAATTCTCTCCAGTAGGGGGATCAGGTATGCACCACTCTTTCCTGTCCCGTTTTTGGCACGAGCCAGTATATCACGTCCAGAGAGGGCAATAGGAATACTCTCCTCCTAAAATATTAAGCATAAACACTGAAGATACCAATATCTTTCAGAAAGATTGGTAGGTTGATTAAAAATTGTAATTTGTAATAATACAAATAATAAGTATACATTTTATATATAGGGCTGTCAAGTAAATCCATTTTTTAATCTAATGATATCATGTGTCATAGTCTGTTTTGAGATGAGCATCAAATAAACATTACAAAAAGTAGCTTTAGAAAGACAAATTGTGTTTGATTCGGCATTTATTACACAAACCTTTAGGCTACAACTGCCATGATTTATTATTTTCATTAGAAGCTGCATCTGAATTAGTATTTAGATACATTTACAGACCGTTTACTGCAGCTCAGAGGTGGCATGAATGCATTTACACTGCAATTACTTTTAAATAATGCCAAGATATTAATGGGTTTCAAATCATCATCATTGATTTTCCTGTCATTATTTAGAATTTAATTAAAAAATGTGTCTAAGTTTTGTTGTTGTTTATACAATGGAAGTCAATGGTAACCAAAACAGTTAGCGGTTTCCAACATTCTTCAAAATATCTTCTTTTAAAATCCGCATAAGAAAGAAAGTCTTACAGATTTGAAAGGACATGAGAATGATTAACTGATCTTTTTTATTATATTATACCCTAAATAAGAAACTGAAATTGCCAGTAGGTGGTGGTAAATGTCTTAATGAGTAAGTTATAAAGTTATTCATTCATTCGATAGTTCAAAAGGCTGATTCATTCAGGAATGAAGCAATCGGCTCTCTCATTGAGAACGTGCTTGCTTGGAGACACTCAACTGAGTTCTACTCTGGCTTTATAGGTAATATTTTCGTTGGCAAAATGGAGCAAAAACAGATAATATTGTGTACAAAAAATTATTAACATAATATTAACAAATTTATTAAACTGTTGTATAAAATTTATATAGAATTTGCACTCACAGGGGAATCTTTTCCCCAATATCTTGAATATTAGGGGCATTTTAACTATACTCTAGACTCCATTCTGCAGTGAGTTGTTGCCTTGCATCATGTTTGTCACTAATCAGGTCTGGGGTGGGGGCGGACTCTAATAAAAGAGGCTTAAAAACCATGGCACCATGGATGTTCTACAATGCTTAATACTATTCTAGATAAAGAACAGATAAAGAATTTAAAAAGCGAGGACACTGGTTTTTATCTAGCATATTCATATGCAAAAATTGTCTACTAGTCTAGGTTTTGCATTTGCCGCATCTATTACCTGAATGGGGGAGGGCTTTTCCCAACCCATCTCAAAAATGCCCATCAGCAGCTCTCTCTTTAAGCAGTAGTCCTCAAACTCATTTCCTTTGGTTGCAGTCACATCCTTGAGAGAAAGAGCATGAAATAGTTGGATCAGAAGGAGATTGTATCAGCATTACACCATTTAAGGACTTAGATTACACTGTTATTTTATATTATATTATATTTCACTAAAAGACTTACGGAAGTTTTGACTCTATTGTCCTTGGAGGGAAGCTGGAGGCTTCTTTTCCAGTCGTCACCAAACCTGTGTGTAAGTAGTATAAGTGATTAATTATGAATATATACAGTATACATAAACAGATTGCACACCACCATTTAAAAGTTTATTTTTAAAGAAATTACTACTTTTATTCAGCAAGGACACATTAAATAAGTAATAAACTTTGACAGTAATGTTACAAAAGATTTCTATTTCGAACTTTCTAAAAACAATCCCATCATAGAATCCTAAAAAAATTGTAGCATAGTTAACTTTCCATGAAACTGCTTTTAACACAAAAGAAAGAAAGAAATGTTTCTTGAGCAGCAAATAAGCATATTACAAAGATTGCTCAGCGATAATGCGACACTGAAGAAAATTCATCACAGAAATACATTTGATTTTTAAATATGTTAAAATAGAAAACATTTGTTATTTGAAATAAAAACAGTTTTTACAGTCATTAGTCAAATACATTTTTAAAAAGACTTCTTTTAAAAACATTAAAAAGAAAAAAACTTAAAGATAGTGCACACAGACATGTTATATATAATGGACAGATTCTAGCTAAGAAATCAAGTCTGAATGTGACACAATGATAAGCTTACCTGATGCCAGGTCCTTCCTGAATTGCATTGGTTTCAGGTTTCTGGGTCCCCATGGGCTGAGGACTTGCAGTTTGGGGTCCTAATTGAGAAGGGGCTTTAGGCTGTCCTACAAACTGCCTGTTGTGTGTGTTCAACCCCATGACAGCTGGGCCAGCATTCTCCATCCTTGTTGCCATTTTATCACTGCTTTGTGGGTATTTTCAGTTTATATTCCTTTTCCCCCACGTCTTTTTCACTTTCGAATGCCTTACCTAATACGGTCTAATAAGATCTAACGAACCATTCACAGTGTCCAAGGTCTCAGTAAAAAGGTTTCACTAAAGAATCTTATTTTTTGTTTTAGATATTTACAAATTCAACATATAGCTTAGGCTCTATTAATAAGAGCAATGCTGCCACTCGAGGTGTTTTACAAGAGCTCTTCGAAAAGAAGAGAAATAAATATTTATTTGCATAAATATTGCACACCTGCACGCAGTATAGAAAATTATACCTGGACAGGTGTGATAAATAACTAGTCTGCTAAGGCAATGGGAAGTACAGAAAGACGTAATGCTCCGAAGCCCAGAACTTTCTTTTTGTGTGTCTACACAATATTTACACTGTGCAAATACAGTGCTTTGTGGTCTTTTGGCTGCCGGTTTTCACTCTTTCTTGTTCAAATGCAGTAAAACTCTGGTAGGTAGAATTCATTCCAGCACACCTGAGAGTAGAATCACACATTCAAAAAATTGAATAGTCAAAGTAACACTTCAGGGGGATGCAGTTCAAAAGTCAAACAGCACTGAAAACAAGCCAGTTCTATGAATAGCCAGTTGAAAGTCTTGTGTATGTCCTTTCCTCTGTGTTGCCCTCCAGTTGTGTTCACACCTGCAGAGAAACAATATGGAAATCAAAGACATTTCACTCTGCAAATTACAAATTTCCTGGGAAAATTCTGGAAGCTTTGAGGGATTCCATATATATATATATATATATATATATATATGGAACCAATAGTTATTATTGTAAAAAAATAAAAATAAAATAAAACTGTGAATGTTATGAAACTGCTAAATGCTTCCCTGAAAAAAAAAGTAGGCTACTGTGGTGGTTAAGTGATGGTAACAAATGGAGATACAATAGTATCTTGATTTGCACCATAATAATGATTACCATATTTAAAAAAAAACATCTTATTTATGTGATAATTAAAGGAACTACATTGAATTAACACGGTAGAAATAAATAAAAACATGGTAACATTATTATACTTTTTTGTCAGCGTCAATAACAGTGCAAGTTTCTCCCATTTAAAATATTTTACTTTCCAACAGTTGGTAAATCAATGTCACTGGCTTAGAATCATATTTACCTTCCCTTATTTACAAATTATTATTTTTTAGCACACTAAAATCAAAACTTTTACGTTACCACCTTTAAACGGAAAATACATTAACGGGCAGCGTGTCTCTTCAATAGTTTTCACAACCATCGAATATGAAATAAAAGTCTGGCTTTAACTTTTTAAACACGAGAATCTCAGACACGGAATGAGACAGATAATTGTTTCCAGGACACAAATAATATAAACATCGCTTTACATGTTAATCACTTTAAGGCTAATCATAAAAAATCTTGAACAGACTGACATCAAATTGTTTAACGTAGCAGATGATTTGTGCTAAGCTAGGTGGTTAACCTTACAATATTACTTCACAATACACGACAGCAAAAACCAAACATTTACCTTTATTCGTATCAATATCCTATGCTGCCTTACATATTAGGTAAATTACTTTGTTATCAATGTGGTATTTATTTCTCACGTCGCTACAAGCAGCTCGTCTCTTTGTTGTATTTCTGTCAACACGGTCGACATGAATTGAACGTCATTGGGGTTCATATGAGCACTGCACAAGTGAAATGCTGCCATCAACGGTACGGAGGCTCTTATGACCCTAACTATTGATTTGTTTACTGCGTTTCTTTCTTTTTCTCCTGAAAACTACTATGGTAACCACAGAGTATTTTAGGCATTCTGTCATCATAATAAATAAGGCAAAATAACAATAAACAAATATATATATATTATATTGAAATGCAAAAAATAATATTAATCAATGAATTATTTCAGAATCGTACTGTTATACAAATGTATGGTGACTAATACTTACCACAGTTTTATTCTAGTAACAATTGCTGTTGTTACAACAAAAAAAGAGTACAAACATCTAGTTAAAACATTGCATCTAATTTGGTTATGTTATGAACACCTTTCAGTTGTTAGTTTTCTGCAACAGGAACTGGTAACTAGTATCAGTTAACAGCAAAAGGCCAGTTCTTTTTGAGGAAATGATGAGGTAACATGGTAATATACAGGTTCAACAGTATGAAAGTCTGGCACATAAAGCACTAACCACATCATTAAAGGCAAGTTCACCCCAAAATGAAAATTCTGTCATCCTTTACCCTCAAGTTGTTCCAAACCTGCATGGATTTCTTTCTTCTGATGAACACAAGGATACACTGTATTTCATTATAATTTCATATTAGAGTAGGGGTGTCAAAGAAATTAGGTCATGAGCCGCATTGGCAAATGAGCCTAAATGGCACCTTATGTGGGCCAATAATTTTTTTCAGTAAAACCATGGAGAGTGTATGCGCAATACATGCTCACTAGTGCGGAAGCAACATTACGCTGCTTTAATGAGCAATTTTGAGGTGCAAAGCACAATTCAGAATTGACTCATTTAATAATAATAAAAAGTTACGTTCTTTGGCTTGGGTCATTTAGACCCAGAGAGGATTTTCCCCCCAGAAAAATGCTACTACTTCCCCAAACATTTTTGAGCCAGCCTACTCTCACATTATCCTGAGACCCTGGTCTGGGTATGTGCCCAAGCTTCCCACTTCTTCCTTCAGGGACCAAGTGGTAAACTTGCAAGCAACCTGGAAACCCAGCCTCGTCCCTGTTGTGTCCTGTGCGCACCTGGACCGAGCACAGGTTTTCAGACAATCTGAACAGCTCTTTCTCTGCTCAGCAGAAGGGGAAGGCTATCTCCAAACAGAGAATGGCCCACTGGATTGTGGATGCCATTCTCCGGGCTTATCAAGCCCAAAATCTACTGTGCCCATTAGGAGGGAGAGCTCACTCCACTCAAGGCATTGCTGCCACTTAGGATTTGGCAAATGGTGCTTCACTAGCAGACATATGTAGAGCTGCGGGCTGGGCTATACCCAAAATTAATCTCAGAATGACAGTTTCATCTTGAGTGTCCTGAAACCTTCGCCATCATTTAGCACTCTTACTCGAGTTTGGTGGAGGAAACCAGGTGTACGCAACTTTTTTCCTAAAATTAATTCCAAAATCAGAAACAGGCCCTACAGCTACAGTGACCTCTTTGAGGTACGTAGGTCCTTTGGATGGGAGACCTGAGGTAATTTCGGTGTAAGAAGACCCTGGGTGTAAGAAGGTTACAAGTGAACGTTGTTGCACTTGTAATTTGCACGCAGAGGCTTGCTCACATTTGCACCACCTTTTCTCGCAACACAGTACAGCAATTGTGGTGGTATTTAGTAGAGGGACACCTTAGTGTTGTTTCAACACCACGTTGAACGTGACCTAAGAGAAAGGGAACGTTTTGATTACTTATCCTTGTTCCCTGATGGAGGGATCTGTCCTGACACAACCTCGCTCCTCAGCACAAACCTGAAAGGTGTATTGCATTCCAGTGGCTTGCTATCCCCATATGTCAGTAGTCATGGCTTGGCATGCAAATTCTACACGCCAATTCCATTGTCCCGATACTCTCAGTGGTGATTGGGGCTCCCAAAGACGACCCCCTTAGTGTTAGTTCGACACATCCCAATTGTCTCCTATAGGGACGAGGGTTACCATTGATCTGGACAAACTATTTTGAGTATTACACACTTTTCCTAGAGATTAACTTTTATTCTGAACTGCATCCAATATCCATTCATCATCTAACATTACCATACACGTGCGCGCACACACACACAAACTCTGTTTGCTCCACACTGACCTCACCAAGTCTTTCTTTCTTGTTCCTCATTTCATCACATCTTCCAGACAAAATATTATAACAATGTGTTTTGGGATTTTCATGTTTCACAATAAATCTAAAAACAGTAATGGCACAGAGATGATAAATGTCACAAAGCACCCTGCTTATTCATTTAATGTCAGCACAATGGTCAAGAAGCTGTCTGTGTGTGAGCTTCTTGATCAAAGACATTGCAACAAATGATAAGCAGGGTCACTGCAGGGGAAAGACTGCAGTTCAAAAGTGTGTGTCCCGATGTTATGGGAAAATGTTTGATCTTGTAGGGGCTTTTTTTGGTCCCCATGAATAAAACGGCTTACAAATCATACTACCGGTAAATTATGTTGTTGTTGTTGTTTTTTTTAAATAACAGAATTAAGAAAGTAAAATGAGGGTTGTTTAGGGGTAGGGCTAGGGGATAAAATCTATGGAAACCATACAAGTGTGTGTGTGCACATATGTGGTAATGTTTGAAGTATGAATGGATGCACTTCAGAATAGGATAAAGTTCATCTCTGTGAAAACGAAAGAATGTAAACTGAATGTTTGTGTACATGAACATGCATTTTGTGAATGCACACGTGCTTGCACTTGTCTGTGCCTACAGGTTTGGTAATGTTGGATGGATGATTGGTTGCAGCTCAGAATAGATAAAGTTCATCTCTGTGAAAAGGAATGTGTAATACTCAAAATAGTTTGTGCACAAGAACACGTGCATGTATGTGCATGTGTGTGGTAGATGGGGTGTACATATATGAACATGAATATGATTAACATGCTCCTAAAATTTTTATTTTCAGTCTCAACTTTTAATGGCTTGTCATTTTTGACCAAGAACATAGTGTGACTGTACCATTTTCTACACAATACAATTATTTCAAAACAAACTTCCAAGTAATACATTAAAGCACACTACTGAGATACATTTTTTTTTTCCAAATTTTATTCAATATTGCCAAAATTATCCACAAATAATGCTTTTTTCGGTCAAAAATGGAGGTACATAAGCTCAGATAAACGAGGCCTACGATCCATCAGATCCAAAAAAGAGATGCAAAACCTATGCTAATTGAAAGAAAACAAGTAGACAAAAGACTGAATCCAATATTTGGTGATAATATAGAGTAATGAGCAGTTTTAAAAGGCTGGTCATATATTTGAACAGGGTTTTAAACACAGAACAAGGGTTAAATTAAATGAAAGAAAGTAAGGCTGTGTGTTTGACACCCTCATGTTTAAACATTCAAACCACTGGATTTTAGCTAAAACAAGAAAAACAAGCCACAGTGCAGTTGCTTAAAAAAAAGTGTTGGTTTGCAGTGCAAAAGCAACTTAGATCTTATTGCATCACTACAGGCACAATGGTGACATTTTGGTGGACATTCTGTCAGGGCAGAACAGAGCAGAACAGTTAATGGTCATTGCGAACATCTAAAAATTAATCACTCTAATACACTCTAAGCCTTCACAGATATGATGGTGTTGTTGGTACTGCAAGCTGAATCTACAGTTGTTTCCAGAAGTTGAGCTGGTGGATGGACCTTTCACTTTATTTATTAGATGTATTCACTGTATTTCTTAGACAATTGTGCTCTAATTAAGCCCTGGCTGCCTCTTATCAGCAGGTAGTTCCTCTTGCTGGAAGACTTCTCTGATTCGTTTCACACAAAGATCTGCTGCTTCCTGGGTTTCTTTGGAGAACTGAAATAGGCTCAGGAAGCCATGAGGGAGGTCTTCAACCACAGTGAGCGTCACTGGCTGGTTCATATTCCTCAGCTTTTTGGCAAACATCACTGAATCATCTAACAGGGCATCCAAAGCAGAGGCCTGAGGAAAACAATCAAGGCATTAAATATAATCTTTATTGTAAATATAAGAGTTACAGCACTATCTCGGGAAATGCAGGTTCATCATGTCTTACCACTATGTGCACCGGTGGAAGGCCCTTGAGAAGTTTGTCAGGAGCAAGTAGTGGAGAAACAAATGGGTTCTTCATTATTGGTGTGCGAGGTGTCTGTATATCTGACAGACATCTAGACCGTAGAGGCTCAAAATTCTCTGGGTAATCTTGCACTTCCTGTGGTCTCTTAACAGGATGTGACTTGGAAGGCGAAGGACCATTTGATGATGTAGTCGCACCATTTGATGATGGTGGTGCCTTTGGATCTATGAAAGTCTGAATCCAATTTGACGCTCCTTGGGCGAAGCTACTCAACATCTTTACAGTGTCCTGTCCCAAAGCAGTCAGGGTGTCTAAATGCTGAGCTGGCTGTACTGACTGACAATTCGCACCTGAATAAGAAAGTGACAAAGACGGAACAGACAGTGTTATCATGAAGGTACTGTAAATTAGACAGAAGGTATAATATTACTTTACATTCTGTCTATAAAGAGCATTCTAGAATTGTCACGACTAGGTGAAACACAGTGGGGTCCAAAAGTACGAGATGAAAAAAGACAGTAAATAACCCGTTATAATGAATCAAAAGCGTTTAAGATTCTGCACTATTTGATAGTGAGCATCTGAACTCAACATGACAACATTTGGACCCCATTTACTTTTATTGCAAGGACAAAAACACTGCAGAAATGAAAGTCGTACAGGTTTGAAAAAAAAAGGAGGGTGTGTAAACAACCCAAATACTGAGATATTCTAAAATTCCTAATCATTTTTCAATCCAAACTATAACTCAACTCCTCCAATTGTACCATTAATAACATAAAATTGAATGAAAATACTTTAGAAAAATATTAAATATTTTGGTAACACTTTACAAGGTTTAATTAGTTAACAACTACTTGAGTAAACGTGAACTAAAATACTTCTAAAGCATTTATTAATCTTAGTTAATGTTAATCTCAACATTTGCCAACACATTACCATTAGCAAAAGTTCTAACTGTTAATATTATTTAATTGACCTGAGCTAACATGAACTAACAATTAACTTGTATTTTTATTAACTAATGTTAACCAAGATGAATAAATATTGCAACAAATATATTGTTCAACCAATATTTTTTCTCAATAGTGGTCTCAGACTTTCGGTACCTATATAGTTCCTATAAACCTTTCTTAAAGTGAATTGATTTGACACTATGTTGACTAGTGTAAAACCACTTTATAGTTGAAACTGAAGTTGTAAATACAAGTAAACTTATTGTTTCCTATTTGAAGAAAATTGCTACATTGATGCTGTTTTTGTTCCTTTTTATAACTGTAAAGCTGCTTTGAAACGATCTGTACTGTATAAATTAAACACGACATGACTTGATCCAAAAGCTCACCAGCATAGGCATCGATGCATTTGTAGAGCACAATCAAAGGCAGCAGAGGGTCGATTAAAGTGAGTAGTCTGGATGGTGAGGCGTCTGTTGTTAACAGAGTTGCTGGGTACGCTGCCACAATCCCATCAGGAACGCGTACACCATGAGACACTGCCCTCATAGAGACAGTTATACACAGGTTACCACCTGCACTGTCTCCCACCAAACAAACCCGCTCTGCAGTCGAGCCTGTGTAGCAAGATCAACATTTAAAGAGTCCTGAGGCATAGTTGGCATGCATTGCTTGTCATGTCCACACCTATTATTATGCTCAAATACCTAAAAATGAAGTTCAAATGATTCTTTGCAGCACATTAAGTTATTAAATATATAAAAAGTATATTTAAGTATTATTAATTAATTAAAAGTATTATTCAATTAATTAAAATAATATTAATATTTATAAAACATATTTATATTAATAAATTAATTAAAAAGTATTATTAAGTTATTAAGGTGCTATCCTCTTATTCATGTCTTGGCTACAGGATTCTATAGAGATTAAATTAAGTTATCCATCGCATCAACTATTATTTCACTAGTAAAGTCATACAATTTAAAAATGTAATTGATTCAGCCATCAAATTTTGGGTATTTGACATAAAATCTTTTGGGAAGTTTTGTAGTGTGATTTTACACTTAATCTAAAAATATTTGATAATATTAAAATATAAAAAAAAACAGTAAAACTTTAATATTGTGAAATATTTTAATATTAATATATTTTAAAATGTAATTTATTTCTATGATGGCAAAGCAGAATTTTCAGCATCATTACTCAAGTATTCAGTGATCCTTCAGAAATCATTCCAATATTCTGATTTGGTCCTCAAGAAAAATATTATTAACTTATTATTATCACTGCTCCATATTTTGGTGGAAACCATGATACATTTTTTCAGGATTAGAATAGAAATAGAAAGTTGAACTGAATATAAAGTAAAAAAAAAACATTTATTTGAAACAGAAAATTATTGTAAAATTCTAAATGTTCTTATCATGCGTTCACAAGTGGCAAAATTGTTAAGTTCTTCTTTCCATCAATCAATTTCTTACTTTCACATTTAAAAGATTCCATGAGGTTAACTTATACCCTGATTGGTCAGTCTGCACAAATAACGATCACCATGCTTGTTTATTTTGCGGCCCCTTCAAATAAAGTCAGAGCGTCCACAAATCTTTCTACAACGTCATTGACATTGACCGGCGGTGTGAACGCACGGTTCCTGTCACTTGCATCCAGGAGGAAAAAAAACTTCTTCACCGCAAATATTTGACCGGTAGTGTACATGCAGGTTTTTAATATTTATATTATCATTTACTATTAACAATATTCTCATATTAATTGAGAAACTGTATGGAATGTTTGTATTTAATAGTGTTGTAGTCGAGACCACCTCACTCGAGTCCGAGACCAGAGAGAGTCGAGTCCGAGTCAAGACCGAGTCCATAGAGAGTCGAGTCCGAGACCAGAGACGGTCGAGTCCGAGTCGAGACCGAGACCAGTGAGGGTTAATTACCTAATTTACTTTTATTTACTTAGAGAAATCCTTTTTTTTTTTTTTTACTGAATTTACAGAATAGTTTAAAAAATATGATCAGTTTAGGGTAAAAAGGCCACATAGTAGGTGGTGTTAAAAATTTGTGAGTTGCACACTAGAAAATCACCAATCACTGGGCGTGTCAATCAATTTAAAGAAATTTTATTAACATACATTAATAATCATGAAAAATATTTTGAATTGAACTCGAGTGGACTTGGGAATAAGTCCTAAAAAAAAAATGTTCGAGTACGAGTCAATTCCGAGTCTAAATGCACACGAGTCCATGACAAGACCAAGACCATTAAAATATGGTCTCGAGACCGAGTCCGAGACGAGTCAGAGTCTCGAGTGCAACAAAACTGGTATTTAAGATTTAATTTGTCATGACATAGGACAATTTACAATGAAAATGTCTTTTGTCTAAGTTGCTTTTGTAATCAGATCGACCAATATGCATCTTAATACCAGGTGTCAGTGTGAAAAATGTATGCAACATCAATCAAAATAGACAGCATAATTAAACAATGAGAAATAAACTAGCATTTCCTATTTACACAGCACAAAAATCATTTGAAATGTCATCATGTAAAACAATCACTGTCTGCATACTAGTTGATTCTATCTGGTGAGGGGTGTGTTATACAAACCCAGCAAATGGCAATTCTTCAAGGCCCAACAGTAAGCATAGAAACACTCCTCCAGAGCCCGGGGGAATGGGGCCTCTGGAGCCAATGAGTAATCCACAGAGAGAATAGGCACATTCAGATCCTTTGACCAGCTCTTCAAGTAATTCTACAATAAAGACAAAGATAAAAGAAGGCATTTAGCAACAACAACTATATGTGAAACTATAGACCATTTCAAAAAGATGTAAACAACACTGGCCCAGAAGCACTTCCTGTTTCAGTTTGTAACCGTTTTCTTTATTTCACATGTAAAGAAAACATCTTAAAGATGTTTGTTTAACTTTTTGATTCAGTTTTAAATGTTCTGTTGGTTGTATTTTATCCCAGCTTATATGTAGTGTTAAAAAACTGAAACAGGAAGTGCTTCTGGACCAGTGTTGTTTACATCTTGTGAAATGGTCTATACAGGGAGGTAAAACTGCCACAGCCATGCCTCATGTGATTTAGAAGTTTGTGCTACAAAGCCTCCTCCGTGGAAGTGTATGATCAGGCAAGGAGAAAGAGGAGCTGTCTGACGATTGAAACTCCCCGGCAGAGACAGCTGAGGCCCCTCAGGACGAGAAAGTGCCAACAGTTCTGCACTGTCCTGTGTGGGAAGAAGAGATCAAATATGGGGGAAATTCAGCGCTAACTTTAGCAGCCGTTCTAACAAATTAGCAGCCGCTCACTCTCCCTAAAAACAACCCACAGAAACTAAGGATAGCTGCTTGTCCTACATGTAATTATTTCTTTTTCATAAAAGACACAAACTCAAACCTGTCCTTGTCGGAGTGTGTGTGAGATCAAGCGCACGTTGACTGGCCCAGGGCCCCAGTGTGCAAGTGGAGGGTTCACAGCGACTGAGAGATTGGGGTCAGAGGCCAGTGGCAAACTCAGACCTTCAGCTGGCACGGTTAATGTTACATTCACTTGCACCACACTGGAAGAAATCCTTGTCAAACTCTTTAGAGAAATACAGAATAAGAAAAGATTATTGGACCTCTTATTAGCATATTAGACCATTTGACCTCAGCATATTAGAATGGTTTAATTTAAATGATTTAATTTAATTTGATTTAAATATATATTCAAATAGAAAAACTTCCTCGCTTAAGAGACATTTAACAACATTAAAAATCATACTGACCCCAAACAGTACTGAAAATATCATTGTGAACGAGGGGTGTAACGATACCATCATGTCACGATTCGATACATATCACGATAATGAACTCACGATACGATATTACTGCGATACTCCAAGGCATATGGTAAAAGGTTAACAAAAAAGCACTATTGATTAAAATGCTAAATTTGATATTACATTGTGGGTTTAAATGAATAGGCTTGGACTTGGTGCTTGTAACCTCACTTTTTACTGGAAACATCAGACATTTGGCATTTTTATACATAATAATCAACATTATATATAGTAGTTTAATGTAGTACTTACACTAAAACTCTGAAAACTTTTTGGGGGACTATCCACAATACATATTGTCACTATTGTTGCATTTTTGTATTGCGATTTGCGATATATTGTGGCACGATATATTGTTACACCCCTATAGTGAACCTAAAGATTAACTTTGAGAACAATATAACAAGGTATGGATGTTGTTTTGTTGGTTCTCACTTAGAATCATGCATAAACATACATGTACTTACTGATAATAGCTCAGACTCAGTAAGGTTCCAAAAGGTTTTCCAAAACTGCATATCTAAATTTTGAGTGATGCGCTCAAACTCTTCCCCCCTCAACTCAGGGTCCACCACATATTTGCCCGATGTGAAGAAAGAAAGAGCAGCCATGCCTGTAAATAAATCAAACTTACTTGACAAAAGGGATAAGTAATTGTGTAAGAATTGAAAGAGACTCATTTCCTCATTATTTTTTTGGCAATAAGTATGGAAGCTTGTTTCTGCCATGGAATAAAAAATAAATTAAAAAGGTAATTGTGACTTTTTCATCTCACAATTTTTTTCCTCTTAGAATTGTGAGATATAATCTTCCAATTGCGAGAATAAAGTCTGAATTGTGAGCTGGCTTTTTCACAATTTTGAGAAAAAAGTAAGATTTGCAGTAAGATTACTTAAAGCCACACTGTGTGATTTTTACCCCCATCTAGTGGTGAAAAGATATATGACCATCCAGTGAATATTAGTTTCTGTTCCTCTCAATTCCGATTTCGTTTTAACTCCTACGGTGGCCAATGTAGTCCAAGATTAACATGGCTTCCAGTTCGACCTCGTCCATGAGTGTTAACTCAAACGTAAACGCGAAAGGCGAAGCTTGAATTAACGGGTATGTCCCTCTTTGGCTAATGTACTTTCAAGATGGAGGGGCAACATGGCGACCGACATTAGAACCCCTTACCCGTATGTATTTTCAATGGCATATTATACACTCACGAGAATACTTTATTACTTGAACGAAGTAAATATAAATTAATGAGGACATATATTTTTAAAAAGAACTAAGTGTTTTTAGCTAAGAATAAACTAAAAGAGTTACACAGTGTAGCTTTAATTTCTTAAAATTGTGACTTTTTTCCCTCAGAATTGTGACTTTATATTGTGTTGTCACAGACTTTTTTCTCTGAATTTTGAGATATGAACTCACAATTCTGAGAAAAAAAAAATATATATATATATATATACAAAGTTAGCTTTTTTATTAGGTTATTTTAGATTATTCCAAGGCGAAAACAAAGCTTCTATAAATAACAGACATAAATGCATGAGAATAATAAATAATGTAGCCCAAATATTATGAGATTTTGATGCAACCAATCGAGCATACACTTACCAAGCCCAGTCTGCTGTTTCTTGTAGTTTTCACCAAAGGACACCATACTGATGACCACTGTCTGTAGAAAAGGCCTGAGAGAGGGGGGAAACTTGTAGGAGAGACAAAGAAATAGAGACCTTGTGTTTCTGGAACAAATTTGCATACGTCACAAACTGAGTGCATCAGTTAGTACTGTAAAAACTTTTGCAAAAGAAATGTTCACATTATCTCACCTGGAAGCCTAAGCAGCGGCCATAGAAACAAGCTTTGTGCATGGAGATGTACTCTTGCACAAACCTCTTGCTTAAACCCCCTTCGTCCTGTGAATAGAGCTGACCGTGGGAATTGTCATTTAGTAATATCTGTGCCAGGTAAAGTAACGCTCGCAGCTGGCACAGGGCACTACAGTATGCTTCCACTTCTGTCACATTATGGTCCAATCGGAAAAACGCTCCGGTACAGTTTGACGCGATGTAACGGGCCTTCTGGATGATGTGGGTGACGCAGGAATGGACCACCTATGGAGAAAAGAAAAGTCAATGACCTCCCTTTGTGTATTTTAAAGCAAATAAATAAGGAATAATCCAAGGCTAGCTGTGCATTAAACGATTTTATGCAAAGAACCACCTGACGCATTATTATCCTGCTCATACCATGGTAATTTGCCAGCTTTGACATGTTAAATCTGTTATTGATGTTTGAAGAGCAATATTTTGACCAGAAGTGTAAAAATGACTTTTTACATCAGTTATGGCTTGTTAGGTCTAGCATTCAGTTCGCTTTAAATCAGACACAGAGATTCAGTAATAAACAGAATTTATTTATTTTTTGTTAATTATTCTAGAATTGTTTTAATTGGGGTTTATTCTGAGAAGACAGTTGGCTGGATGTACATTATCCTGCTTATAACACACCTACTTGCCACATAGGTAAATAATTAGACACAAACATATTGATCTGAGTCTAAATATTTTATTAGGTCTTTAAACGCAAAGCTTCTGCAGAGAGAGCAGTTGCTAGCAAGCGGCAAGTTCAAACTAGATGAAAATTTAAGGGATACAGTACAGTCATACCACTTATTACACAGCATTTCGCCACATAAAAATAATTAAGCAGATATAGCGATCTTGAAAATATGAAACTGTTAAACGGTTAAAATTGAACCGTTTTGTTATCTTATATATATATATATATATATATTGGGGTCAATCAGAAATCAGTATAGGCTTATTTATTCAACAAAGAAACAATACACTGATCAACAGTGACTGTATAATACATTAATAATGTGACAAAAATATTCTTTTTCAAATAACTTCTTTAGAACTTTATATTTATCAAGAATCCTGAAAAAAATTATCACAATTTCCACACAGCATATTAGAATGATTTCTGAAGGATCATTTGACACTGAATGGTGTGTCATTTCACACTAATGATGCTGAAAATTCAGCTTTGCCATCACATGAATAAATTATTTATTAAAATATATTTAAATAGTAAATAGCTCATTTAAATTTTAGCAATATTTCACAATGTTACTCTTCTTACTGTATTTTCGATCAGATAAATGTAGCCTTTGTGACTATAAGAGGCTTCTTAAAAAAAAAAGCTTACCAACCCCAAACTTTTGAACTAAATTTTTATTTAAAAAAATGTAACATTTTAAATTTAGATTTACATAATAATAGTAATTAAATAATTTTAATCATGAAAATTATCATTTCATTTAAATATTTAACAAACTCTTTATTTTAAGCTTTAACTCTTACAAGCTAAACCCCAACTTTAAAAAAGCCAGTTAGCTTTCCTGACTATTAAGTAAGTAAGTTAAGTTACAGTATGCTATTGATGCATTCTTACCATACCATAATAAAGCATTACCAGGTATAAAATTACTAAACAACTAAATTACAGCCAAAAGCAAACTTTAAACTTGAAACTTTCCCTTTTTATCCACTCATTAGTTTTGCAACCAACTAGCAGTTACCTTGACTAAGGTCCGATATCCATTGCCGGGCGTCTGCGCATCCAAATCAAAATGGTGATAGACAGTAGTAAAGCCAGTGATCAAGGGTTCAACAGCACGACCATGTTCCTGAACCTGCCTCATCACCCCCAAAAGACGGTTCGTAGCGTCCACATGTGAAGGACTGCCGAGAGATCCATTAAGAGCCAAGATAACATCCGAACAGACTGTCTGCAATGCTGCGAATACATCCTTATGGTCCATGTCTGACAAACAGAGAGAGGGGAGAACAGAGATATCAACAATGAAAATGTCAAACAATCCAAAAACACCTTTAAAAATATACAACATCTCTATGAATGTGAATGGAACAGGTATCAAAGCACAAATAAACAAAACACAAACAATAAAACTCTGTCAGGCAAAGGCCAAGCTATCATGAATATAAACTATTGTGTTCTATAGAGAGAGAGCAGAGACCGGCCTTTGTCAACAGACACAAAGACTCAATGTGGGATCACAGCATATTCTTGCAGCATCCAACCCTTGCGTCATCAAAGTCCAAAAGAATGTAAAAAACTGGCCACTTACTGAAACCCATGCTTGGAGGAACTCCACATATGGTTATAAGTAATAACTAAACAATATTTAGTGATGTGTGACAGACTTCAGAGAAAAGCTCCTAAAAGGATTTGATTATCCTCTGCAATAATTAGCCTATAGGAATAGGAGTTCAACGCAGTGCTAATGGATCATGTTAGTCATGACACTGGATTTCAGTAGCCAAATAAAAGACCCGATTTATCATTAGATGCAGTAGACTAATCAGTTGTGACCTGTAATATATTAATTTTAACTCTTTGCCCGAGGAAATGCAAAATTTGTAAAGGAAACCAGACTCAAACACGGCTGGGGAGCATAGCTTAAATGAATTATTCACTTACACACAGCAGCCACTGTTACAGTTGAACTGATCCCTATTCAGCACTCTACTCAATAAACACTTAAACACTCTGAAATTACAATTTGCTTCCACTGTTTCACAATTAGATTGTGTGGATGAAAACATCTGATCAATAAAAAAAAAATTGCACCTTGAACTCGCCACCATGTAAGAATTTTCCTTATTTACAGTAGGTCTTGTTAGTAGACTAGTAAAAAGTCTGCTGTGGTGAATATGAAAGAGATTTTGTCAACATTGTAAAAGTCCATAAATAATTATGAAATACTTAAACATTAATGATTTATTTAAATAATTAAAATACAATATTAAAATATTTAAACATTCATTTGTATGAATGACTTCCTTTGGCGAAACTGATTTTTATATAAAATGGATGAGATTTCACCTAAAGCATTCAACATGTTCTTTCTTCATTGACAAGCGTTTTTGAGTTGTGTAGCCCGTTTTCTTCAGTATCAATACAGGCCTATACTAACCAGTCCTGGAAACAGCATGAAATAGAAAAGGATCTGGCAACCCAATTGGCGCGACGCATCAGGACTTGCCACACACAGCTCCAGTGTGGGATAGGTTGCCTCTCATTAACTTTCTATGCGATGAAATTGATATCACGCAATGTTTTTGTAACCTGCTCCGAAAAATTGTAGGTGACGGAGGCCAAAACGACAGCCCGCGCACTTAAAAGTTGTAGCTACCTAAGCAAACTGAAATGTTTGTAAAACATCGCTTACCTGCTTACCTGTCACTCAATGAACTGCGCGTTTGCAAGTTGCGTCTGAACTGCGAGCGATCGCTGACAGCAGCACCGCATATCGAACAGCACTGTCGCGAAATGCTATCGACACTCGTGCATTTTCATATCCAAATAGTATGGTAGAGGATGTCTTGTGTTTTTTTGCTTGTATCCTCTTCCGTGCCTGTCAAAGTTTCGACTGACTCACAGCATCATGGGTACACGAGTTCGGTGTAGAGTCCTGTGTGCAGAGTGACGCGACCGCTTCCATGGCAATCAACGGGACTTTGCTCATGTGCACTCTTGCGGTAGAGGAATCAAATATATAAGTACTAAGGCTTTATATATAAAAAATAGTCTTTAGCTAAATACATAGCCAACACACATAATAATATATTTATTATAACATAATAATATTTATTTTATCGATAAATACAGTGTAGGCCTGTTTTCAGCACAAGAGTATATTCATTTATTTTTGTTTGGGGTTTTATAATCCTATATCTGCATACCTATTAGCCTAATAGGCTGTATGGCAGATTAATTTAATAAAATGCTAAATTATAGGTACACTAATAGTAGGCTAGCCTACATAAACTAATAGCTATTAACTTTAAGGTATGTGCATAGAGAAACTTACAACAAGAAAATAGGCGCACCCTCTGTGTGCCTACTGCCTATTCACTAAAGTAAAAACCTAGCAAGGAAAATAAACAGAAAAATTAGTCTACAACTATTACCATTATAACATTATTTTTTTAAAGTAATCAATAATAATAAAATTCTTTAATCTTCAAATGGTGTTCGTTTCCTATTTACACTTCTGGGCTTCGGGGTCTATACGAACCCAACAATTGATTGAGTAATAATTCTACAAAAAAAAAAAAAAAAAAAAAAACATGTTTAATCATACAAATAAAATATCAAAATATCAAAATGATATCAATATCATTTTGTTTACTTCTATTCTATCTCTTCTATCTATTCATTAATGCTGTGTTTTTGGAGATATAAAGTACTTTTGTATCCATATACCACACAATTCCTCAACTACCATTAGCTTGCATATGAATTTTTTTTTTGTATGATACATTGCATTTATGCTCTAGTACTAGGCCTTCATTTCTGTGTAAAAAATTTCAGATTTAAAATGGGAATACATTTTCTGAATTGTGTCACAAACAATAAAGATACAACATATAAAAACAAATGCATAATAATAGGGAGTCAAAATGTGAATACCTCTTCTGATCATGGGCTCAGTGACTGAAACCATGAATGGCACAGGATTTCCTCCAAACCAATCCGTCGGCTTGGGTCCAGCTGCAGGAGACACTGAATTAGAAGACGGCATTCTGTGCAGAACGATGAGAGACAAAGAGAGACGGGGGAATCAGATTATAACCTTGAACTTTACATCTGCTATCTTTGTAATAAGCTGTAAGATTTGAGATTCTAAACTGTAAGTTAAAGAACTTCCAGAATTCCTGGCACAGGTTTTATCTTTTTGTGATGAATACCATCTTACCGTGTGACAAGCCAGGCTGATTCCAAGCGCCCGAATTAATCACCCGCAGTTCACTGGGTCCTGGAAAGTGTCCAAACACAATTTTGAATAAGAGGACTCCTAGTGACCACACAGTTGCAGGATTCCCATGGTACCTGCCCTCTGTTTTGAACTCAGGGGGGCGATATTCACGTGTGCCTGAAGGAAAGACATTGTGTCTGATGAGTAGGCTTGAAATATATTCTTAATACATTTTCTTAAAGGGTTAGTTCACCCAAAAATGAAAATTAAGTCATTAATTACTCACCCCCATGCTGTACCAACCCCTTCGGAACACAAATGAAGATATTTTTGATTCAATTTGAGAGCTGTATAACTACCACATTGGCTCCTAAAGGACTGCCTCTTGACGGCCCAGAAAGTCAATGAAGAAAATGTTTAAATATCCCAAGTGACTACCGTGGCTCAACTATATGTTTATCAAGCGACGAGAATACTTTTTGTGCGAAAAAACAAACAAAAATAACGAGTTTATTCGACTATTTCTTTTCTTCCTTGTAGGCCAGAACGAGAATTCCTTAGATTTCCACGACGCATGCGCGAGATTTGCGATCTGCTCACACCAGCCTACACTACTTCAGATCGCAATTCTCGCGCATGCGTCGTGGAAATCTATAAGGAAGTCTCGTTCTGGCCTACAAGGAAGAAAAGAAATAGTCGAATAAACTAGTTATTTTTGTTTGTTTTTTCGCACAAAAAGTATTCGCGTCGCTTGATAAACATATAGTTGAGCCACGGTAGTCACTTGGGATATTTAAACATTTTCTTCATTGACTTTTTGGGCCGTCAAGAGGCAGTCCTTTAGGAGCCAATGTGGTAGTTATACAGCTCTCAAATTTAATCAAAAATATCTTCATTTGTGTTCCGAAGACGAACGAAGGTCTTACGGGGTTGGTACAGCATGGGGGTGAGTAATTAATGACTTAATTTTCATTTTTG
>NW_024121211.1:9958001-10098001 GCF_016745375.1 Pimephales promelas | reverse complement strand
TAATTATCTCATTAGCTCCATTTGTTTGATCCGTCTTAAGTTCTGCCATTCAATGTCCGTCTTTGTCATATCACCTTTTCCAGGTCATGTGATTTCAACGTTACTACGATGCATAAACAACAATTAAATGCTGTTCTTTTGAAAAAATGCATCACAGTTTCCAAAAATATCAAGCAGCACAACTGTTTTTAACATCGATAATAAGAATTGTTTCTTTAGGACCAAATAAGCATATTAGAATAATTTCTGAAGGATTATGAGACACTAATATCTGGAGTAATGATGCAGAAAATTCAAATTTGCCATTCATAGAAATCAGGTATTTTATATTGTACTAATAGTTCACAATATCACACAACCTTGGTAAACATTAAAGAATTCTTTCAGAAAAATCTCACCAACCCCAGACTTAAGTGCAGCCAATATATTTAGTTAGGTAGAGAGTGAGTATTAATTAAAGTAAACTTTTCTTGATTTCTAAGAAAAGGAGAGAGGTCAGCTTTCATGTTAACAAATTGACTACCCATAGTTCTACCATGACACTATTGACACAACATGCTTTATTGTGTAAACTTAACTCTTCTGATTCACCCATGTCACACTCTTGTGTGCGTTTTCATCCTCAAGTTGTAACTTTTAAAATATTTTCTCATCTTAGAAACATCAAAACATTACCAGTAAGATGTGTGAATGAAATTCTGCAGATGTTAATTTTTAAGTTTGTATCACAATAAAAACGTCCTGATTTGGTCCTGTTTGAGAGAAGATTTTAAACTGAGCTCCTATTTTGCCAGTGCAGTCAAAAGTCAGAGATTTCAATAGGAACTATCGAAACTAAATACCATTTTTTTTATTTTAAGAAATAAAACCTTAAAATAATAGTTTTCCTAAAAATAAGATTCTTAGAAGAAACCTCAGAGACTAAACTGTTTAAACAGGGACTAAACAGAGCTGTTTCTTTTTTTTTTTGTCAAATATGTATTTTTAAAGCTAACTGGTACAATTTTTTTTTTTTACTTATCTGAAAGTCGGCACAACATTGACTGGTTGATAAAAATACTGTTGCAGGAACAACAACGGATGTGGATCCAGGAGCATGTCCTGTTTGTGTAAATCACATGAAGCTTCAGGCTTAAATGCCTTAAAATAGTAAATTAAATTACACATCATTTACACTCAGACAAAACTGTTCTTTTTTAAACAACAGTGCACTCTTAGAAAAAAGTTTCAATGGATTTATATGTTTTTGACTCTTATATAAGGCCGAAAGTCTTAAATTGTTTGCATAATCAATTAGTGTTTGTTATAAAGTATGTTCACACAGTTTAATTCATAACATTTAACTGAAATTAGAAATTGTTCTTGTATTTTCTGAAAGCACACGGAGGAAAATGTCTAAAAGAGAAAGTGATACACTCATCCTTGTTAGTCATCCTTTTATAATCCCATCAACGCAAACAGACCGCAAGTATTTAGCCAAATCCGAAATCAAACCTAAATCCGGAAGTATCAACATTTAGTTAACAGAAACCATGTTTTAAAGCATGACAGCAATGTTTGATTGATTTGATTTTACAATAAAAGACACATAACGGGTGTGTCCTCCTGTAAATACAGGTCAATGCAGGTTCATGGTATTCTGACCTTCTCCTAAATCAGCTGTATTTGTACTTTCCTGCTAGCTGAGAAGTCCTTCACTGCATGTGACAGTAAATATTAGCAAGCTACTTAGGAATCTTGTTAATGACCAAGCCCTCGTTCCTGTGACACAACCAGTTTCACGAGGCCTGTAAAGTCAAAATAATACAGTATGTTCCACCTTGGGTCTAAACTGTACGCTCAGAGTGCGTTGAGGAAACTGCTGGTACTGAAAAAGAGACAGTATAAAAAACCTTAAGTTTGTTGCTTTCTTGTTTATTATAACAAAGTTAGCGGGGAGCAAAAGTAAAAAGGAAAAAAAAGGATAAAGAGATAGAGAGGGCTTCTTTTTGTTGAGTCTGTGAATGAAGTCACAGAATTCTCTCTGTGCTAAAAATTAAACTGCTTTATGGGAATTTATGACAAAGCTTTTTAGGTGCATTCAGTGGTGGTAAGTAACAAAGTAAAAATACTTAGTTACATTACTTAAGTATTTTTTTCGGGGATCTGTACTTTACTTGATAGCCTATGTTTTATTTGCATCTACTTTCACTTTTACTCCACTACAATTTAAAGACAAAGTTTACTTTTCACTCCGATACATTTCCCCATGCCCTCTCCCTGTATTTATTACACTGGCTATCCAAACCAAAGAAAACTTGTTTTTCTTTTGAAAAAAAAAAAAAAAAAAAAAAGATCGCGCAAGCTCTTTGCCAGCATACGCTCACATAGCAGTCAGTTCGCCATTGACCGCAGAAACAGGTGAAGGTACAGCTCTCGCTGCCAGCAGTGATCCCAAGATTTCCGACAGGAATCACCCATGGCCATATATCAATGATATGTTCGAATTCACCTAAGTCCAGGGAGATTTTCATCGGCTGAAATGTCGTCTTTGCCTGCCACGGGTGAATGAAATTTCAGCATTCAAAACTTCACCCTCAAATCTGAGAAAACAAATTGAGGTGAGTTAAAGTTAAAGCAGCACTAAAGAAGTTTTTTTTTACCTTAAAGCTCCACTGTGTAACTCTTTTAGTTTATTCTTAGCTAAAAACACTTAGTTCTTTCAAAAATATATGTGCTCATTAATGTATATTTACTTAGTTCAAGTAATAAAGTATTCTCGTGAGTGTATAATATGCCATTGAAAATACATACGGGTAAGGGGTTCTAATGTCGGTCGCCATGTTGCCCCTCCATCTTGAAAGTACATTAGCCAAAGAGGGACATACCCGTTAATTCAAGCTTCGCTTTTCGCGTTTACGTTTGAGTTAACACTCATAGACGAGGTCGAACTGGGAGCCATGTTAATCTGGACTACATTGGCCACCGTAGGAGTTAAAACGAAATCGGAATTGAGAGGAACAGAAACTAATATTCACTGGATGGTCATATACCTTTTCACCACTAGATGGGGGTAAAAATCACACAATGTAGCTTTAAAATAATGCTTCCAAAATCATTTCAGCATTTCATCAAGTCGTAACAGGGTGAAAGGCACTTCTGCCTTCGCTTTGTGGTCCTATATCTGCTAGAACCACATTGTATAAGTTTGCCAGATCGGGTCGCGTTTCTGTAGTTCGAATGAGACATGAGAAAACTACAAATTTGACTTCACGGCAAGCGTTACAATTGGACAACGTTCACTCTAAAGCCGGTTCTGGATACACAGTGGATAAACAGCACTGTGCGACAGTAGGCTGCGGTAGGCTAAATTATTTACGACAGCGGTAACGGACAATGCTGCTTCCAACCTGTAGGGCGCCCGCAAAAGAAAAGTTCTTTAGTGTTGCTTTAATGTTACTATTTTTAGCCAAGTGATTTCATATTGCAACATCTAGCTAACAAAATGCCTTGTAAACAGCTAGCTAACAAATTCTTAATTGCGGTATCTAATCTTATCATTCATTCAAATAAAACATTGCATATCACTCCCAAAACAATTATGATAATTATTGATATTTACAGTTAATTTGAATATTTACTTTTTACTTTCAGTACTTAAGTATGTTTGAAATCGGATACTTTTGTACTTTTACTGGAGTAATTTTTTATTTAGGTATTTATACTTTTACTCGAGTATAACTTTTGAGTACTTTTACCACCCCTGAGTGCATTTAGCTATCATATCATATTCCCTTGGTTTTTGACATACTGTGTGTTTTTTTAAAGCCAATCTGAAACAAGCCTTGAGGTTTATTTGCTTTACGGGTTGCATATCACAAACTCGGCGGTCTGTCAAAAGGATTGCATTACCTCTCTTAACTGTAAAATAAAAGAATTCCTCTGTATTAAACAGAACAAAAAAAAAAAAAGCAGACAATAATGTCTGTGGCCTGTTTTATGATGAACATATGTTGCCTGGAACAAATTATGGCAAATAAAGGATTGCAACTTTGGACTTTGATTGCAATTACTTTATGTAATTTTTTATATATAAGGCATTGATGTGTAAAGCACGCAAAGATGACGTCCTCAAAGCATCTGAACCAGCATGGAACAACATGTTATACTACCCTCAAGCCTTATTATTGATGTAAATGTTTTTACCTCTATATAACCGCCAAACCAAAACCTTGTAAACCCTGAACTCTTGGGATCCCTCTTGGTATTTTATTTTGAGGTGGAAAGATGACACTGCAACACATTACATAGCACTTTTGCATAGAAGGATAGACCATTATATTCATTTTGTCAATGCATTTCTATTCTTCATGGACAAACTTGAATTTCTATTCTTCATGGACAAACTTGAAACAGAAGTGAATACATTATAGTCTAAATGATGAAGTTTCTTAATAATAGACACATCAATGAATTCATAAATAGATGGAGTGAATGGGAGGATTTTTTTAAACAAATAGCCCTAATTTAATAAACATATTGTAATACAAATAATAAATACATTTATTTATCAAATAAACCATGCATATACAGTATGTGCAAATGTTTATTTCATTATATATATATACTGTATATACATACAGTATAGGCCTATATATATTGTGAATATACATTATATTATATACTATATTATATTATATACTCCTTTTTAAGCATTAAAAAGCAAGGATCTAACATTAGGAACGATTGTACATTTTACTTTGCTATTTGCATTTTGGTTTGTGTAAAAGATTATGCTATTATCAAAAGGTAAATAAAGTGGCACAAAAAGTGGGGGAATTGTGTGTACTTGTCTTAAATTCCTTAATCTATTATATTTGTCTGTCTTTGTCTGAATCCGTATTTGGCACATGACTCATTGTTAAAATAGGCCAGAAGAATAATTTAGGAACAGACAATGAGTATGAATTTCTGAGTCCTATAAACACAGATCCATGGGGGTTATGGAGGCAGGCCATACAGTCAGACGTTTCTTCCGGTGTTTTGAGGGGAAGGTGGTTTTTACCTCAAACATAAACAAAGTAACTGGACAACATGAACTTGCCATGCAATAATTCCTATTCCATTTAGGTCTAAATCGTGAATTGACATCTTAATAACAGCTTATAACGCAAACCACTGTTCATTTGTTTCAACAATGGTTGCATTTTATAAACATAAAGTGAGGTTCATGCCCAAAGGAAGGGAAAATAAATAATAATTTCCAAATAAACTTAATTCAATTAATTTTATTTAAAAAATGAATCAAGAAAAATTATCTAATTTGAAGGATGTTAGATATTTCCCCTGAAAAGCAAGACAATCATAAAGGTCAAATGAATAAATAATCGAAAGTGATAAAACTGAATAAATAGTTCCCAAAAATGAGATCTTGAATGTTTATTCAAATCATTTTTTTAAATGTTTAAAGATTTTGTAATCATATTACGCAGTTGTGCATGCATAACGCAATGAAACATGCCAGATTGTGCGAACATCATTTTTGGCCAGGCTGAAATACAAAGAAATTATGAACTGATGCATAAACAAGAGAGAATGAAATATTAATAACTGATTATGTTTTAGTCAATGCTTTTTCCTGTGAGCTTTTCTATGCATTTTTTTTGCATAGTAAATAAAACCAATAGCTGTATTTTTTTTTTTGCCAAATACATATTAACCAAGTTTAGCATTTTGTTCTTCCATCATATTCAAAATATGTATATATATATATATATATATATATATACATTTTTTTTTTATATTTTCCTCAAATTTAATGATTTAATCAAACTTGTAGAGTCATTTAAAACAAATATAGCCTACCCTCTGAATATCACTTTCGGCCACTACTGCTAAAACAAATTGGGTTGTTTCAACCCAAATTTGGGTCAAATATGGACAAACCCAAATGTTGGGTTAAAAACGTAATTTAAAAAAATCACAGTTGAAAGTGAAAGTTGGGTAAAAGTAAATTATAAAAGAATTATATCTTTAACCCAACATTTGGGTTCATCCATTTTTTACCCAAAATTGGGTTATAACAACCCAGCATTGTTTAGTGTGTGCACAGTACTTTTCAAGACAATCTGATGTTTAGGAGACAATGGTTTGACTGTGTCTTTGCCATACTATGGACCTCTGTTTTCCTCAGACTCCTGGCCCAAGGTGTTTGAACCCGCCCCCTTCAATAAAGACATATGTTGTACAAATCCTTCAGATGAGTCCCACACAAATAAGTACCTGGGAGAGACAACAGGGAGGGGCCACATACTACCTCAAAAGTGAATCTTTTTTTTGTAAAAGGCGGGACAATAAGAGAAGGAATGGACAGCATATACATGCTATAGTCAATCTCAGACTGACACAGCGAGGAGAAAGACAGCTTTTAGTGATAGGAGCTTAGAAACGCCAGGATATAGGATTGACTGCATACAACAGTTACAACATCAATGAGAGCTAATTAATCCAATAGGGATCGAAAAACGTCTGCCATGGCGCTTCTACGACCGTTTGCACTTCTTCTAGCATTATTGATCGTTTTCAACACACCATGCAAGGTTGCAGCAGTAGAAGTAGATATTGCTAAAGTAGGCTCTAACTATTCTTCAAAGTCATCAGCCACTGAAACCTCAACCAACGTCACCACTGCGACCATCACTACATTACCTATTGTCATCTGGAAATGGCATCACGTAGAAACTCCATACCTGGTGGCCCTATGGATATTGACCTGCTGGCTCTGTAAATTAGGTAAGCCGAGCTCATGTTAGTATATTACAAAAACAAAGGAAAATAAGAATCCACCCTACACACTGTAAAAAATATTGTTGGTTTCACTTAAAAAATTAAGTAACCTGGCTGCCTTAAAATTTTAAGTTAATTGAAATGGAAAAAAATTGAGTTAATACAATGAAGGAGATTGATTTAATCATCAGAAACTCAAAATGTTATGTTATCTGAACTATATGAATTATTTAAGTTGATTTGACAAAAGAAAAAATGTTGTGATTACAAATCATGGAAATATTTTTTTTACAGTGTAATCATTTTTGTCCGCATGTAAAATTTGGCTCTGACTAAGCAAGCTTGAGGAATGCTGGTTAAGTTAAGGTTTGCTCAAATGTTTTGGTAAAGATAAAGCGAGTTTTAAGGTATTCTTTGTGAACATTCTTTCCCGGATAATGCGGATATTTTTCCATGCAGTCTGTATTGTGATGTTACCTGTTCACTCATTGAGTTTTTAATTCAGATAATTTAAATAGTACCACTGAATGTGCACATCTGCCATCTTATTGTCAAACGGGAATCAGGTTATCTGATATCTTTAATATCAGATTACAGATTAACAAACTTAAAAAAAAAGCCCATACAACCTGACAACAAAAATCGCAGTCATTTTACGCCAGACAAAAGCTCCTCAAATTAAACTAATGCAGTCTCGACAAATACAATACAACACAAATATTGTCAAGATTTGTTATCACAACATTTTTTCTTTTGTCAAATCAACTTAAATAATCTATTTAGTTCAGATAACTTATTATTTTGAGTTTCTGATGATTAAATCAATCTCCATTGTAGTAACTCACTTTTTCCAGTTCAATCAACTTAAAATTTTAAGGCAACCAGGTTACTTAATTTTTTAAGTTAAACCAACAATATTTTTACAGTGAAGCGTTTTTAAACCTTTTGATCCAGTAACTAACATGAAATAACAATAAATATCACTTTTACGGAAATTAAATGGGGGAAAAATGGTTATGTTGAGAGAACAAAGGGGTGAGCTTCAGCTTTTGTCTTTTGGCATGAATTCACAATGAAACCTGGCACAGCTCAAAGACACAATGGAGCATGTATTCTCATAGTAATAGGGAAGGCCTGAAGTTTTTACAGCGTTTGCGCTCCTCCATCCTCTTCTCACTTAACAGGCAATTTGTTTTTCTATAAAATGCTGCCACAAAGATAAAGCGCAACGAATAAAGCTCGCCGGCTTCTTGACACTTCTCAGACATATTTGGATGATTCAGAAGGCGGTTTTCTCCAAACTGAACAGTTACTGCAGTTACTCAGGAATCAGTTTTAAAATAAAGTATGTCTGCCACTTAGAGGCTCCATGGAGGAACTGTAGACTAATGCAAATTGAATTCTCTGACACTCATTTTTACATTCGTGTTTTTTACTAGTGATTGTACTTTTTTTTTTGATGGACCCAGCACGCAAAACAAACAAAGTGCCACTAAGAGCTCCACTGAATGGGTGTTAAATCAGGTGTAGAAGTAGGCGTAGATGGTATTAAGTGGTTTTAATGGCAGAGCTTGAATAGCCTTGTCGAACCATAACTGTATAAAGAACTGGGTGAAGATTTGGCTTTTGATACTGGCATAAAATGATGGCAAACGACCAGAGATTTTTAAATATGAAAAAAATGACATCAAAATCTTATAGATTTAAAAGGAGACCGAATGGACAAAACATTTGCTTAAAAGAAGACCGAATGGAAGGAAGTCGAGTTTAGATTTAGGTATAGGTATAGCTATAGGTCTAGTTTGTGTATTGAGACGTGTCTGGGAACCACATGTTCATGTTCTACTGTATCGAATGCTTTATTAAAATCAACAAATAGTATTAGATTGTCATCATTGAGAAGGTGATTATAATCAATAAAATCGAGAATAAGATGAATATTATTACAGACATGCCCCTCTTTCATGAAGCCAGACTGAGACTGATCAATTAAGGAGCCCAATCCTAATTTCAACCTGCTAGCAAATATAAGAGAAAACACTTTGGCATCACTGTTTAATAAAGTTATGGGTCTCCACCCATCTAAAGATAAGGTGTCCTTATTTGCCTTTGGTATTAAGGTAATTAGCCCCTGTCTCAGGGATGGAGGTATGGCATTATTTATAGATTAAACATTAAACATAGCTAAAATAAACGGGTAGTTTTGCGTAAGCTTATCATTACCAGGAGATTTGTTGTCCTTGAGTTTCTTAATAATGTTGATAATGTCTGTAATACTAAGCTCTTTCTCACAAATGCTGCCAAATTCATCATTAACAAACAATTAACAAAAGTAGTATTATCCAATTTTTCTAAAAAAGCACTCCAGTATTTACGAATACTGTACATCAGAGCACAAAGTTTTATAAAATTCTGCTTTATTTTTTTTTGATTGTAGCTAAATCATTTGTGACAGAATTATTTATGCATAATTATTAATTGATAATCATCACCATTTCTTTTTTCTAAAGAATGAAAAATATCTTGTGTTTATTCACTTGTTCGAGTCAGTTTATTATGGAACGTATGAAAGCAGATTTTGCCTTTTCCTCATAATGTCTATTTAAATTCTCTTGTAATTTTCTGAAATTTTGTGCTTGTTCTTCCGTTAAATCTGTTTTATCACACAGGGCACCAAACTCTTGGATGATGGCTTACATTTTGGCCCATTTATTTTTGGCAACTGTTTTACTCATTCAAATGTTGTAACGATGTCAACTCCTCTGATATTAACCATAAATCTATTCGGGACTGCAAAGACAAATCATTGTTTTTCCACCTGAGTTTTTTGGGGTTAATTTTCTGCCAGATATCAACAAGAAGTTATTGCATAACCCAGAGATAATCTTGCTACTATCATCTTTTACACCTTTGGGAGGACATCTATACTACTATCTGGGACTACAATAAAATCACCCCTGAGAATACATTTTGCATTCATGTATTTAGTTGATAGGTCTAAAATTCGTATTTCTAATTCATGGAGTAAAATCAATTTTGTAGATTTGCAATTAGTTCCATAAATATTAGCAATAATATATTGCTTATGAGAGTCCTGTAATATGGTTTTTAGCCACATTCCATTATTATTACTCTCATTATGAAGAATTTTGTCCCTGAAATTCCCTCTGAGAATAGCGACCCCTGCTGATCTATTTGTACCATGACTCAACCAAATGTCCTGACCCCACCAACTCTTCCAAAAATAATCAGCCTTTGAAAATGTGTGCGTTTTTTGTAATAAATAAAAATCGGATCTTTTGTCTTTCAAAAATAAAAATACAGGCTTTCTTTTATTTATATCGCGGATGGAGAAACTAAAGAAAAAGACAGGATAAGAAAAAAAAACTTTAACAACAACCGTCCTGTTTACTAGAACAATCATCGGACAACCCTTCTGTGTTAAAATGAACAAAAACTTCCTTCCTTTTTTTTTTTTTTTTACCTGAACACAGAAATTTCATGAAGTCTGTATGGCGTTATTTCGGTAGCCTATATTCCACGCGCGACCAGCGAGATTCGCGCTCGCGCATCACATTAACGTACTTTCGTGCTACAATTATGCGCTCTCGACATTTAACAGGAAAATAACGCCATAGTCTGTCAGGTTGTCGAATTTCACAGGCCTGGAACTGTGCTCGTGTTGAATTCTGGAACGACAGCACAACACACCTCCTTATCTGGCCTGTTCTCCGCTAGCCCGTTAAAGCCGTAAATTCCACCTCCTTCCATAACGCTCTGCATCGGACAACCTCTCTTCTTCTAACACCGCAATATCTGTTCATAAGCTTCATGTTTCTGCTTGAGAGCGTCCATTTCGATGCTAAAACCGCCCACTTCGTTATGCGGTCTACTTTCTCCCGCAGATCTTTGACGCGCACAGTATTTACAGCAGTGTTGTAGTCGAGACCACCTCACTCGAGTCCGAGTCGACACCGAGACCAGAGAGAGTCGAGTCCGAGTCAAGACCGAGTCCATAGAGAGTCGAGTCCGAGTCGAGTCCGAGACCAGAGACGGTCGAGTCCGAGTCGAGACCGAGACCAGTGAGCGTTGATTACCTAATTTAGTTTTATTTACTTAGAGAAATCCTTTTTTTTTTTTTTACTGAATTTACTTAGAGTTTAAAAAATATGATCAGTTTAGGGTAAAAAGGCCACATAGTAGGTGGTGTTAAAAGTAATTTTATTTACAATTTGTCATGCGCAGTTGCGCACTAGAAATTACCAATCACTGGGCGTGTCAATCAATTTTAAAGAAATATTTTATCAACATACATTAATAATCATGAAAAATATTTTTAATTGAACTCGAGTGGACTCGGGAATAATTCCGAGTCCTAAAAAAAAAAATGTTCGAGTACGAGTCAATTCCGAGTCCAAATGGACACGAGTCCATGACAAGACCAAGAAGACCATTAAAATATGGTCTCGAATCCAAATCCGAGACGAGTCCGAGTCTCGAGTACTACAACACTGATTTACAGACACCTTTGATTCAGTTCTGATAAACGATCTCTCCTTTATTGAATTATAGGCTATAAATCAATTAAGGAAAAATCTTTTTTTTTCTTACTCTCGGGGCTAACTTAGGCTACTCGTTCCATCACTATACTTTTCTCATTAAAATTCTTTGCATAAGAATGCATTTCACTCTGTGAGCGATTTTTCTCTTTTCGCCGCCATGACTAGGCCCACTATACACGGTTCAGTCAAAACACTTGTCGAAGAATAACACGGGATAAAAGTTGATCGATTTCAAAAATTCGATAAGAAGTTTTTTACAGTCTATGACCTATACACCGCTCTATAGTAATTTGAAAGTGATTGTACCAGTTTTGGCCACAATCTTGCATACGGCTCCGATAAGAAGATTTTAACTTTTATCAACCACAAAAATTGCAACATGGCATCATGACTTTTGCGTAAACATATACACCACTTTCAAGTCAAGTGGCGTGTTTGTTATCTATACGTATTTTGAGCTATCCCCGTGTATGCGTGTATGTACACACCGTAAATGTCCGAGCGAAACATAGCAAAATGTAGATGTACATCTGGGGAGCGATATTTTTTTCCTAGGATGGTGGGGAAGACTCATAAATTGTATTAACCCCAGTGAAGGGTCGGTTTAGGGATGGGGCATAAAAGCCCGGGCCCTTTCACACAGCGCGTTTTCCCCCGGGAAATTGTCGGGAAATTGCCAGAACGCCTTCTGTGTGAATGCAAACACGACCCGGGATTGATCGATGCCGGGTTGGGGACCTAGTAACATTGCCGGAATCAGTCCCGGAACGCGCGCTGTGTGAACAAAAGCCAGGACCAGTGCCGTAAGGGGTGTGTCATAGCGATGACGGTCGTGCTATCGCGCGACTCTGTTGCTCTTATAAGAAAGTTCAGCCCGTTCTCATCCTTTAACGTCATATAGAACGCTATATGACAAAACGGCGCTATACTACGCACATGGCACCCGTTATCGTTAATAAAACACACGCTGTGAGGGCTAAGTTTAGGTGTGGGGTAGGGTGTGCGTGTCATATTCACCCTAAAGGATTTATAACGTCTTGGGTTCGCGTGTTATATTAACGATAAAGGGTGCCATGTGCGTAGTATAGCGCCGTTTTGTCATATAGCGTTCTATATGACGTTAAAGGATGAGAATGCGTTGGAAAGTTTGTGTTCGTCATCAGCAAAGAAAGGACGAACAAATGTCTGCAAACTGGAACGAAGATCAGCAGAGACCAGGAGCTCCTCACTATGATGCTGATGCTGAGATCGTTCACTAACTTTGTGGAACGGTATGCGCGTGTACATGTTTTCGACACGTACGTTACACCCCTCATACTGACGTCATGTGTCCTTCCGGGATCTTTACGGGATGTGTGTGAACGCACTCACAGATCCCGGCAAATCACTGGCAGTGTGAATGAACCGAAATCAAACAATCTCGGGACAAATACCGGGTCACATTATACGTGTATTTCCCGGGAATTTTGTGTGAACAATACATTGTCATCCCAAAAAGTCATATAACTGACGTTTTGGGATGTCTTTTGACCATACGTCAATATTCGCCTTTTAAGGGTACCCTTAAACGTCGGTAGATGGCGATCCCAGGCCGTCATACAACTGACGCTTTACCTTTAACGTCAGTTAGGTGACGGGTTAGGTTTAGGTCTGGGGTAGAGTTAGGATCCCATAACCTCATCTACCGACGTTTAAGGGGGCCCTAAAAAGGCGAATATTGACGTATGGTCAAGAGACGTCCCAAAACGTCAGTTATATGACTTTTTGGGGTGAGACTGCGCTGGTGTGAAAGGGGCTATATTTATATATATATACAGTAATGTAACATTAAGTCACGCCGAAAAGTGATTATGCGTGTTGATAGCACGCCAAAAATGGAAATACAAATTGGCATGTCATACATACGCCATTTCATGAGATCAGTCTGAAAATAGAATAAACTGCTAATGAAAACATGGCAATAAAAATCACACAAACAACACCTTTACACCTGTAATGCATTTCACAATAAAATAAAATCCTGTTTATCGCATTTATGCCATATAATGACTGACTGACAAAATAAATTAGAACTTACAGAACAGCCAATTTATCTTTAGTTTCACAAACTTAACTGTAAAATGTTTGCTATATAGGCCAAAACAAACAATATTGACTGCTAAAGCCACATTTTTATTATTTTTGTTCTGTTTAGGCAAATGTTGATTAATTCCGAATTGATTCATAAATTGTGCATATTGTGTAATAAATTGGATTAAATGTTTAATAAATTGACTGCACTATAACTCAAAACATAATGTTAAAGTCTGAAGGTGAGTGATTATTTCTTCAAGTTTCACGTCAATGTCACCTGCAGTTTTATGTTCAAATACTGCATGTGCAAAGATCCAATGTTCATAAACTCACATAGAATCTGGTAATTGCCTGTTGGCAAGGAGCAAATGAAGTATACAATTCAGATTTAGTTCCAGGACATTATCTGTAACACATGCATTGGCAGTCATGGGTAGAGCTGGAGTGATCTACTCTCTGGGAAATTACAGCGTTGAAACAATACCTTACTGCTAGTTAATTATGTACTACATTAAATAATTAATGGCTCACCTGAATCTTTGACTTTCCTCAAAGGCAGAGTCTCAGGACAGCTTTAGTGCATAATATTAAAAATAAGTCTGAGACTTGACATTAACACAGTATGTTTGTTTTAATGCAATAGTCTAATGTAATGAATAAACCAGACTAACTTTATCACAGACACAACTAAAACACACTAAAATAACCACAGAAAAAAGCTAAAATACTAAAACTGGTCTGGCTAGCAATTGTCTCAATCTGTCCTGATCACCCCATCATTTCCTGCCATCCTCAGGCAATTTAAATAAAAATTCTGGTGTTGCCGAGCCAGCATGAGGACTGCATGCTCATTGTATAGGTTGACATTGATTCAAGACATTGAGAAATAACTGCATCAATCATTACTTCAGATTTCCATAAAAGATGCATGCTACTATTTTAGAATTCACAATTGTTAAAACCATTTTAGCTCACTCGTAAAAACATGTCAAGGTCACCTACAATATTATGAATGTGAATGCCCACCCTGATGCTGTAACGCCCTGACTATTTTTAACAATGGGTTTAGTTACAGAAACATACAAGAAGAGAGGGGTCAACAAGGTGCAGAACTCCTTACTAGTTTAAGCCAGATCTGTTTAGTAAGCATTATACAGCCATTATTGCCCAGAGTCAACGGGATTTAAACTGTGTAAGTACTCCAGACCCAATATTCCACATAAAAATCTAATTGTTTGTTGGTCAAACAATTGCAGGCTATGTCACGGCTCAATGGACTATGATAGAATAACGTGGATCAAAGTGAATTAGTCCTGTTACATAATATCGTTTATAAGCTACAAAGACATTGCAAAGTACAGTAATTGGGGACATTATCATATGAAATATCATATGGCGTCACCTATATGACGCCAAAGGATGAGAACGGGCTCCACCAGTAAGTAATACCATAGGAAAGGACTCACCACTGTTATTAAATGCAAAGCAAACAGAATATTTTGCTGAAGTCAGATTTGTCTGCAGAATTTATAAAGCTGAGTTTGTGAAGATGAACCAAAGTTTAAGATTTCAGTTTGAGCTTAAAGAATGTGGAAGAGAAGATACAAGTAATCCATGAAACATGGTGCATGGACCGAGTACATTTACTTGAGTACGGTAACACTTTGTAAAGTGGTAACACTTTGTAAAGTGTTACCCTTGAGTACAGTATTGAAAGGGATACTCCACTTTTTTTGGAAACAGGCTCATTTTACAGCTCCCCCAGAGTTAAACAGTTGAGTTTCACCATTTTCAAATGCATTTAGCCGATTTTCTGATATTTAGAAGAATGTCAGAGAATCGGCTGAATAGATTCGAAAATGATGAAACCCAACTGTTTAACTCTGGGGGAGCTGTAAAATGAGCCTGTTTCCAAAAAAAGTGGAGTATCCCTTTCAATACTGTACTCAAGGGTAACACTTTACAAAGTGTTACCGTACTCAAGTAAATGTACTCGGTCCATGCACCATGTTTCATGGATTACTTGTATCTTCTCTTCCACAATCTTTAAGCTCAAACTGAAATCTTAAACTTTGGTTCATCTTTGGTTCATTTGGTTCAACTCTGGGGGAGCTGTAAAATGAGCCTGTTTCCAAAAAAAGTGGAGAATCCCTGCAATTTTGAGGGATATGTAGCCTACTTTGCTCGAGTATAATTTTGGGGGAGTACTCATGACTTTACTCAAGTACATTTGAGAGGGAAATATTGCACTTTACTCCACTACATTTCTATCCATAACCATGAGTGCCCGTTACTTCTAAAAAAGAAAAGAAAAATCTGGGAAACCCTCACTGTAAAAATACGGTGTGTTACTGTTTTTGAAATTAACATCTAAATACCGTACTAAATACAGCTAGTATAAAACTTTAATGTAACAATATGCTCTAATAACACAAAAACAGTAACACACCGTGTAGTTACATGATGCTGGCAACCACAGCTGCCAGTAGTTTACCATTTTTTTTTTTACAGGATAATTTTTTACAGTGTTGATATTATAATGTTTTTCGTAAGAATCATGTGACACTGAAGGTGCTGAAAATTCAGCACATCATCACCTGTTTCTCTATCTCTTCTCTCTTTTTGTAGTGTGTGAACTAAACCATAGTTTCACCAGTGTGATCCCGGAGAGTGGTCTTCTCATCATGATGGGCTTTATTTTGGGAGGAATCGTCTGGGGAGCAGACAAGGCGCAGACTTTCAAACTGCTCCCCGTCAACTTCTTCTACTACTTGCTGCCCCAGATCGTCCTGGATGCAAGTTACTGCATGCCAAACAAACTATTCTTCAGTAACCTGGGTGCCATTCTTGTCCATGCCGTTATCGGAACGTGTTGGAATGCGGGCACAGTGGGCGTCGCTTTATGGGCTTGCTATGAGGGGGGCGCAATGGGTAAATATGAGATTGCCACCATATGAATAAATTACATATTGAAATATATCAAAACAGATTGTAATAACATTTCACAATATTACGTTTTTTTAATCAAATAAATAAATGCAGCCTTAGTTAGAAGATAGTGCCATTTAATAAAACAAACAATTTGGCTTACCCTAAGGGACCCTGAACATCGGCCCTCTGCAGTTCCTGTTGTTTGGTGCTCTGATGTCCGCTGTGGACCCGGTGGCCGTCATTGCCGTGTTTGAGGAAGTGCATGTGAATGAAGTGCTCTACATCCTGGTGTTTGGAGAGTCACTACTCAACGATGGTGTCACAGTGGTGAGTCTCAGTTTTTCTCAACAACTCTTTTTGAGTAACCATGACCTGTTCTATTAGAACTTTACTTGACTGTCATTTGATGGCTATTGCATCCATGTTATATAACGCCTTTCTCTTGCTCTTTTTGGTCACAGGTGCTTTATAATGTGTTTGATGCTTTTGTGTCTCTGGGAGGCCCAAAGATCAATGCTGAAGAGATCATCAAAGGAATAAGTATGGACACAGACCTTGGGGTCCAAAACTCTTTGATCACTAGTGAAAATGCATCTTTTTTTTCTGCTGTTCCCTAATAAACATCTTGTCATGGCTTTTTATTTTATTACAAATTGAGCCAAATGATGCAGTGTTACTTAAACTAAAAGAAAATGAGAAATGTTGCATTGCCAACTAGCTGAAATTAAATTAAGTTTTTGTATTTTGTTATTTTTCAGTGTATGCTTATTTTATTTAAAGTGATGAATATGTTTATTTTATGATTTAAGATTTCATTTTAGTTAACGATAATCATAATAACCCTGATTGATACCCCAAACACTGGGGGTGTTTTCCGAAACGAAACTAGAAGAAACTTTTCTCCTTTAGTTTCGTTCTTTGTGGTGGCATTTGGAGGCTCGTTGGTTGGCGTTGTGTTTGCCATTCTGATATCCATGCTGACCAGGATCACCAAAAACGTCCAGGTCATCGAAGCCGGCTTCATCATTGTGCTTGGCTATCTGTCTTACTTGACGGCTGAGATGCTCTCCCTCTCTGCTATACTTTCGTAAGGATCTCAATGCTTCTCTGATAAATGCCGATAAATAAATACATTATAAAATAGTAAATGAATGTAAACAATTCCTAATTGGGTTTACAATAATTTGACTCTGGATTTGTGCATTACAGGATCACTTTCTGTGGTGTCTGCTGTCAGAAGTATGTTAACGCCAACATGGATGAGAAATCGGTCACGACGTTACGTTATAGTCTGAAGGTGTTGGCCAACGGCTCTGAGACCATGATCTTTGTCTTCCTGGGAGTTTCGGCCATTGATAAAAACATCTGGGTTTGGAACACTGGCTTCATCCTCCTTACAATCCTCTTCATCATTGTATTCAGGTTCATGGGTGAGACATAAATTCCTTGTAAACTCTGCTTAAAACTTTATTGTACGTATTTTGATGAAAACTGATGTTTTTAACTTCTTTTTTGATAGTTTGAATAAATCTTTTTTTTTATAAACAGGTGTTTTCTTCCTCAACTGGATCTTAAATCAGAGTCGACTAATTCCTATTGACATCACTGACCAGATTGTAATGAGCTACGGTGGTCTTCGAGGAGCAGTGGCATATGGACTCGCAGCTGTTTTGGATGAGGCTAAGATCCCAGAGAAGAATTTGATGCTTGGTACAACACTCATTGTGGTGTATTTCACAGTCGTTCTTCAGGTACGTCCCCTCATCCACTGGTTCTGACTGTAGAGAATGCTTGGCATCCCACTGCCATTGCCATCACTCGAATATAAGGCCTGCAAGCAAATTATAAAAGTCAGCTTTTTGTGATGTTCCCATGGTCCCCATCTGACAACAGACATGGATTAAACTAACTTGAAGTCATTGTGTGTGTGTGTTTTTAGGGAATCACCATGAAACCATTTGTTCAGTGGCTGAAGGTTAAAAAGGCAACTATATCAGATCTGACACTCAATGGAAAAATAAACAACAGGGTAAGGAACTGTAATGACACATACTGTATCCCTCTACTGCATGATCAGCATATATATATATATATATATATATATATATATATATATATATATATATATGCGTATACAGGCAGGAGCCATCTTAAAAAATAGTCTCGATAAGTCGATCCCCGAACGCCGTTCAGACAGTTCAGAAGTTCGTTGAGCTTCATAGAGTTCAGATCACTCAGCACGACGTTCGTGGTTTGACTTATCGAGACTATTTTTTAAGATGGCTCCTGTCTGTATACACGAAGTGAACTGTCTTCATAAAGTATCTTCTTATTAAACGGTCTGTACACTTACAAAGTTCTCAATGCTTCGTTTTGTATGTACGTATGGAGCCTCATTATGTTACTGCGTTAGTGTGGGGCTATTTTGAGCCTTGTTAGTGGTATAAACTAGCGATTTCTTTTTACTTAGTCAATGCCCCCATTACTAGCATTATACGCTAAACAGTTTTTAGAGATAAAACTCTTTACATTCGATTATCATGAAAACAAATCTCAGAGAATGGTTAACTATGTACCGATGTTTTATTAGACCAAAGGTTCATTGTTCGCCGGAGTTCTCCTTTAAATAGATCATGCTCTTTGGCACAATAAGCAACATAACATTTACTACATTATATATCTTTCATTCTATTTAAATATATGAGCATTTTAATCTATATAGCGTGTCAGCAATTGGCTCCGTTGAAGAGTGCACAATGCGCGTGCATTAAATGGCAAGCGAACTCCGGAGGGAGTATGGCGTATGAGGGAACCCCGTGATGAATCAAACATCAAATAAAGCAAAATGACATGGAACAAAAGCAGTGAAGTCATTATGTGTCATATAGTTACACCAGTATATCGGAAATCTCAGTAAGATCCAATTAACAGACTTACTACCCCACCACCTGCACGCGACGTCCTAGCAACAGGTCCACATTGTTGAATCATGTGGTTCAAATAGAGGGTTCAAACCAAACGACAGAGGCGCGACCATGTTGTACAGCGATTTCGGGAAACAGCCATGGCTAGTTGGTAAGTTTCTCCAACGATGAATGCATCGTGAGGTAGTTACTAGTTATTCAGTGAATTACATTGTTGTTCGGGAAACACACCCGGCCGGGACAATTCAAATTAAACTAATTCATAAACCGATTCATTGAATCACCTGATTCAAAAGAGTTATTCGTTCAGATTTATTCCTTCTGAATGAATAAAAAGCCGACAGAGTAAAATCATAGAGTAGACTTTGTTAAAATGTAAAAATATCTGCAAATGAGATCAAATATTGTGAAGAAAAATGGTAACCTCAAAACTCTGAAAATATATATGATTTAAAAAATAGTAACACTGGTCTGACCTCAGTGCTGAGGAATGTTACAGTTTGTGTCATTATGGATTGAGTTTATGCACTGCAAATATGATTTAGTGCATGACATCTAGTTACACTACAATATGTAGTGGTAATTTTCAACATCAAAAAATCATTGTGTATGTTTCTCGATAGACTTTTGAGCACACACTAACAGCAATGGAGGACATCTGTGGCCGAATGGGAGATAACTGGTGGACCAGACAGTAAGCATTTCACTTTATAATATAGATACTTTAAATTTGATCACTTTTACTCAGTTTTTTTTTCTCTTTTCTTTTTCTTAGTTGGAAACATTTTGAAGAAAAGTATGTCTGCTGGCTATTAATGAATAGCGATGCCAGAAAGCACAACGACAATATATTTGGTGCCTTCCACAAACTCAATCTTGAGGACGCCAAAAAATATGTCACTGCGGTGAGAGCAAAACTACTAATTCAGCATAATACCGTCGATTGTATTAATGTTTAATTTACTTGCTAAATGTTCTGTTCTATTTTTAGATACAGTAACTTAATTTTATTATTATTTTATCAGCTACTAAATCATATTAAGAATGTACTCAATAGTGTTTTTCACATTTAGGGTGAAAGCAAAGGTTCTTTGGCTTTCATTCGTAATGATGACAATGCCTCTGTAGACTTCAAGAAGAAGCTTGCATTAGAGTATGGAGATGTTATGCCTGACATCATGTATGACATGTCAGAATATGACTTTGGCATTGACAATGTTCCAGTGACCTCTGTCATGTAAGAATTTCATACTTTATGCATTCACCTTTCCTACCTCACAGATATTGTTGCCCAATCATTTTAGTAGACTACTGAATACAATTCCTATATGTAAAGAAAAGTGCAAAGGTTTTATGAGTTCAAAACTGCACAAATATCTAGATGGCTAAATGTGTTCTGCTTCTTTTAATATAGGAAGAACCAGATTCCATCAGTATCCCTGGATATCCATGAGCAAGACAGGGGGAGCATGCCTGGTGACCTCAATGCCCATCATATACTAGATCAGCACCTGTACAAGAGTAGAAGATTTGTAAGAATTGTGCTACTCACAACATGAGTCCCTCTTTTTTTAAATGTAGTATCGTTTCCTTAACAATATTTGGATCAATGTGGCTGCCTAGTAGAAACACTCATCTGAATCTCATTCCATCTGAAATCAATCCATTTCTCCTGTTTCTGAACAGAACCGTCCCACTTACAGTCGTAGTCACTATAAATCCTCAGAGAATCCAGACGAAATGCAGGAGATCTTCCAGAGAACCATGAGAAGCCGTCTTGAGTCCTTCAAATCAGCTAAGATGGGTGTCAACCCTGCTAAGAAACTCTCCAAACATCCCAAGAAGG
The DNA here is from genome assembly GCF_016745375.1 of Pimephales promelas. The sequence continues at coordinate 10,076,900 of NW_024121211.1, read as the reverse complement.
ATTCCACTCATAAGGTATAAGACTTTAATGTCCTGCTGTCTTCCTTTGGTTAAATATTTTTTGAAATAGAGTTAAATGTAGGTTTAAAGGGATATTCCACTTTTTTTTTTTTTTTTTTTGGAAATAGGCTCATTTTACCACTCCCCCAGAGTTAAACAGTTTTACCGTTTTTGAATCCATTCAGCCGATTTTCTGATATTTAGAAGAATTTCAGTAACTAGACAGTTTCTGGTCTCATTGACCTCCATAGTAGGAAAAAATATACTATGGAAGTCAATGAGACCAGAAACTGTCTGAAATTCTTCTAAATATCAGAAAATCGGCTGAATACATTCAAAAACGGTAAAACTCAACTGTTTAACTCTGGGGGAGTGGTAAAATGAGCCTATTTCCTAAAAAAAGTGGAGTATCCCTTTAATGTAGAGTTAAATGTGAATCCAGGTTTTTACAGATTTTTTTTTTTACATTTTACATTATGACAACATGCTAAAAATACTATATGTTAAACACAAAAAAACGGGGTTAAAAATTTGTGGACTTATTTTTGTTCATAACTGTATTTTTAGCCTAATGGAAAGCCAGCGGACCCAAACAGAACCTATCCATATGGAGATGAAGGTATTTTTCTTTATTTGATGTTTAGCTATCACTTGTCACTATTTAGTTTTAGCATTTAGCTTACTTTATTCGGAGGGTATGATTATTTTAGTATTAATATACTGATGGAAATTATTTTTTTTCGTCCTGTCAGATTTTGAGTTTTCTGCAGACAGCGCCTCTAGCAGTGAGATTGGTCATTTCCCTAGAAGCACAAATGCACCTGGAGGTAAGAATAATTTTGTGTAGCTAAATACTGAATTTACATGACGTACACTCACCTAAAGGATTATTAGGAAGAACACCTGTTCAATTTCTCATTAATGCAATTATCTAATCAATCACATGGCAGTTGCTTCAATGCATTTAGGGGTTTAACTCCAAACTGAATGAAAGCAATATAGAGCGTGGCATGGTTGTTGGTGCCAAACTGGCCGGTCTGAGTATTTCACAATCTGCTCAGTTACTGGGATTTTCACGTACAACCATGTCTAGGATTTACAAAGAATGGTGTGAAAAGGGAAAAACATCCAGTATGCGGCAGTCCTGGGTGCCAAAATGCCTTGTTGATGCTAGAGGTCAGAGGAGAATGGGCCGACTGATTCAAGCTGATAGAAGAGCAACTTTGACTGAAATAACCACTCGTTACAACCGAGGTTTGTAGCAAAGCATTTGTAAAGCCACAACATGCACAATCTTGAGGCGGATGGGCTACAATAGCAGAAGACCCCACCGGGTACCACTCATCTCCACTACAAATAGGATAAAGAGGCTACAATTTGCAAGAGCTCACCAAAATTGGACAGTTGAAGACTGGAAAAATGTTGCCCGGTCTGATGAGTCAGAATTTGGCGTAAACAGAATGAGAACATGGATCCATCATGCCTTGTTACCACTGTGCAGGCTGGTGGTGGTGGTGTAATGGTGTGGGGGATGTTTTCTTGGCACACTTTAGGCTCCTTAGTGCCAATCGTTTAAATGCCACGGCCTACCTGAGCATTGTTTCTGACTATGTCCATCCCCTTATGGCCTCCATGTACCCATCCTCTGATGGCTACTTCCAGCAGGATAATCACAAAGCTCGAATCATTTTAAATTGGTTTCTTGAACATGACAATGAGTTCACTGTACTAAAATGGCCCCCACAATCACCAGATCTCAACCCAATAGAGCATCTTTGGGATGTGGTGGAACGGGAGCTTCGTGCCCTGGATGTACATCCCACAAATCTCCATCAACTGCAAGATGCTGTCCTATCAATATGGGCCAACATTTCTAAAGAATGCTTTCTGCACCTTGTTGAATCAATGCCACGTAGAATTAAGGCAGTTCTGAAGGCGAAAGGGGGTCAAACACAGTATCAGTATGGTGTTCCTAATAATCCTTTATACAGTGAGTGTATGTCATAGTGTGGTGGCACGGTGGCTCAGTAGGCTAGGTGGATTGGATATGTCACATTGGCCGTAGGAGTGTGTGTGTGGCCCATGGTGTAAAACCTGTGCCAAACCTGTGACTATTATAACTATATATATATATAATATGTAAATTACAATATAATCTTACATAAAAAAGTTTGCAAGTGAGAAGAAACAATTTTTTTAGAGGGTTGTTTCCATGGTGTCTCGTTCATAATTATTCTCATGACTGCAGCTGGTGTAGATAATCCAGCATTCATACCTGAGATGGACAACTCTGCACCCACACGAAACCCACCCTGGCAAACAGTGACCGGGAACAACGCGGCTGTGGCACCTTCCCAGAGAGCTCCGGGACGACTGCCCTGGGAGCCCACCAACCTGAGACCGCTGAGAAGAAGTACCCGCTCCACAGACTCCATCGCGATGGCTAATGCTTCAGTTGATGATGAGGCACCTGAAGAAAAGCCCGGAAAAAATCATACTAGATTGTAATCTGATATATTTTCATTCACCAACATTAACCTGCCAAAAAAGCGATTAGGTTAATCCTTTCATTTTAGGCTGTTATTATGTCATGAGCCCAGAGATTAAGGAATCATATAGTGTTGAATCATAGCATTATATATCTCATATATCTTTAAAGACTGATATATATATATATATATATATATATATAATGCCACAAACTAAAGCAAGTGACTTGAAGTCATGCTGGTACGACTTTGGTCTCTGAAATGTTTTACCTAGTTATATATATATATATATTTAAAAATCACAAAGGGAAGGAAGAGAATAAATACGGATTTAGCAGACAAATGGTCACTGAAGTACTTAGGTTAGTTGTTATGGAATGTTCTTGAGGGGCTTCTTTATACAAGCCCACATTTTTGTGGAAGCTATTATGGCACTTAATTGTATTTACACCATCCTAGCACATTTACAAATCTTTCCTCCAATGTGAAACTAAAAATACAAAACCATTATAGTCATCTATACATGATTTGTCAGAGTGCCAAATCAGAACTGTTTAGCAATTGTCTGTCGGTTCTATGTTCAGGTGCATCTTGATATTTTTTTTGACCTTTGACAAGTTGGTCTATAATGTTAAATTTAACATGTTGCATATGGTTATTTATTATTATATGATTATTCTGTGGGTGCTTCTTTGTAGTATCACAATATCTGTTTCTGCATTTCTTTATCTTACAATGATTTATTTTTGAGTTTGACTCAAAGCTATTCATGTTTTATTAGTAGAACGAAGACCATTAAAATGTAAGTCATTAAAAATAATAGTTTAACAGTAACATATTAATGTATGAATTTCATGCTTTATGAGAACTGGTGAAATCTGTAACTTGTAGTGTCTGATAAAACCTGAATTTGCACTGTAATGTTGTTTGAGTAATACAATTTTAATTGTTGCAAATAAAAAAAAATTATTTTGCTTCAAAGAGCACAAGAACAAAATGATTGTCAGTCCCTTGCATTTAAAGCTCAATTTGAATGATATTAACATTATATTCACCATATAATATTAATATTATGATTGACAGCAGAAGAGAATTGTTGTAGCCTCAAGTGAAAAAGTTTGAGTAATGGTTCAATGAAACAGTTTTGACAAGATAAATAATAGTATCATTGCATGTACATTGCAGAAAGCTTGTTTTGTAAATCATTACACAGAAATAAAAATGTAAAAATCACAGAGCAGGATTTGAACAAACACACAAAACACCAATAAACACTTAAAAAGAACAATTTGCATAATCCCTCACTTATTAACACACAGCAGAACAGGAATGATAAAATAAGCAACAAAAAATACTGTATTTACTCAATTTACAGCAAGAGGAGAGTTATTTTGTCAATGACCATTGTAGATATAAAAAACTGTAATAATAATAATACTTTTTATTATATTTTTATTTTACTTTCAATAAGGTTCCAAGGTGGAGTTGTGTTGTTTTGCCTTTAGCCTTATTTTTCAGTTCAGTAAGTAGTGAAACTGTCATCTTAGGATCTATTAAAGCCAACACACACACACGAGTACAGGCCGTACCGATCACTTTTTTTTTTTTTTTTTTTTTTTTACGTCACATTCACACAGGGACAAATAAAGTAAAAGTTTAACTCAAAATGAGTGGAAACTTTTTATTTAAACTGCTGTATACTAGAACCGCCAGAAGTCAGCAATATGGTTTCACAATGGTTTAACATCCTTATAAATATAACATTAATTTCGTAAATCTATGTAATGGGGGAGGGGAAATTTAAATTAAGTCCCCAATCATTTACTCACCTAATGTTTGATTCAAACCCGTTTGACTTTCTTTCTTCTGTGGAACACAAAAGGAGATGTTTAGCAGAAAACCCAAGCTGCTCTATTCCATACAGGGTGGATAGTGAAAGGAACTGATTAAAAGAAAATCATACAGGTTTAGAATGATGCTTAGAATGAGGGTGAGTAAACAGTGACATTTTTTTTATTTATGGCTGAACATTCCTTAAATTGGTCTAAATGGCTATGATGTTTTCAGCCCGTTCTCATCCCAAGGTGTCATATACGATCCTTTAGATATCCAACGCACATGGCACCCTTTAGCGTCAATATGAGACGCAGATATATATGGGGCAGAAGGTGCCTCCTAGTCAGTGGTGGAATGTAACGAAGTACAAATACTTTGTTACTTTACTTAAGTACATTTTTCACGTATCTTTATACTTTACTTAAGTAGAATAAATAGTGCATACTTTTTACTTCGTTACACAACATTTCTACAACTTCTGTTACATTTTCATTACATTTTCTGATGCCAAAAAGTAATCTGACCGTCGTTCGTTGCACGGTTTGTCTCACCAGTGACGTTTGGTTGCCATGGATACATCAACTAAATGCGTCTCGCACGCAGTGTGTTTATCGTGCAATTTATACGCGAAAATTTGTTTTTACGTGCATAGGAAACGTCTCTGGTTACTTACGTAACCTATGTTCTCTGAATAGGGTACGAGACGAGAGTGAACCTATGAAAGAGAACACACCGTGTGTAATACGTTTGGTATGGCAAGCCAAGAGGTTCAGAATTACACCATGAATTAATCGCGTTTACTGCCAAGCATAGTTATTAACATATAGTAAGGATAAGCATGGTTTATATTGCCTAATTGCAAGCTTGTTTCAGAAATGGTGACAATAATTTTTTCCCATTATCATTGAACATCATTATAGGGAGTATTAGGTTGAATGAGTTAGATTTAAATGTTTTATTAATCATTAGAAAATAGTCATTAAGAGGATCAATTGTTATGCAAGTACTTTAATACTTAAAGTACATTTAAAATCAGGTACTTTTTACTTTTTACTTAAGTATGGTTGTCATTGTGTTACTTCTACTTTTACTAAAGTAAATATTTATCTGGTTATTGCAACGCATTCTCATTCTTTAACGTCATATAGAACGCTATATGACAAAACGGCGCTATACTACGCACATGGCACCCGTTATCGTTAATATAACACGCGCTGTGAGGGCTAAGTTTAGGTGTGGGGTAGGGTGTGCGTGTCATATTCACGCTAAAGGATTTATAACGTCTTGGGTTCGCGTGTTATATTAACGATAAAGGGTGCCATGTGCGTAGTATAGCGCCGTTTTTGCATATAGCGTTCTATATGACGTTAAAGGGTGAGAACGGGCTGGTTATTTGTACTTTTACTTAAGTACTGAGATTCAGTACTTCCTCCACCACTGCTCCTAGTGGTCTAACCCTAAACCCAGACATAAACCTACATACTCTGTGCGTGTTATAGTGACGTAAAGGGTGCCATGTGCGTTGGATGTCTACGCATTGGCAAAAGCGTCGTATATGACGCCGCCTTGGGATGAGAATGCGTTGACGTTTTTCCAGGCTAACTATTGACTGAACTCTACAACTTTCAACTTCAAATTATTATATGTATTTTAGAGAGTCTCACAATGCAATTTTCAATGAACACAATGTAGTATCTGGACAGAATATTTGGACCAAAATGTGCAATAAAAACCTTCAACATAATAACACAGCAGTACGGGATGTCAAAGTTGGCTAAACACTAACCAATGTAAAACTTTTCAATGGCAGCAGAAAGAGTAATCATCAAAAACGTGACAGAGTAACAGTCCAGTGACGTAGATCTCAGCCCCCTTTCTATGTAACAAATTAAAGGCTGACTAGAGGTTTCAGCCCTACTCCTATTACGCTCTTACACTACCTAGATTGAACCACTGCTCTCACCAGGACCACAAACGCAGAGACACAACTGATGAAAGCACTGCCAAGTCACTTAGAGAGGGATCAACTTTGAAAATGACTGCAGATTTAAAAGAAAACTAGCTAAAAGGGGAAACTGCAATCCTTTGTTTCTCCATGGACTTTTCATTTCAGGACAATCAAGCAGAAAGAGCACACTGGGAATCTTTACTTGGACTGGATTGTGAGATTTTGTGAAGGACAACTTCAGTTTGGAGAGGAGAATGAGACTGTAAGTGCGTCTTTAACAGTCATCTGTCACAATGTCGAACTCTACTTATCTCTGCCTGAGGGCAGTTTTCCTGGTGTGTTTTGTTCACCCTTTAATCCAAGGACTAAGCGCAGATGCAAATGTGGTCCAGAGTCCTCGTCTGGAACCGAATCTCACTGGACTTCCAATAGTTACGTTTGAATGGCATCATGTTCAGACCCCATACCTGGTGATAATTTGGGTATTTGTGGCTGCACTGGCTAAACTATCAGGTATGTATCTTCCCAGGTCACAAGGGACATTCTCTGAATTTTAACCAACGTTCTGGCGAGGTTCTTTCAAAGTTATGAACAAATGTTCCTCCAGCTAAATTATTAGAATGTTTGTTCAGAGTTATCTGGTCTTTAATAATGTAACAAAAACTATTTTTACATTGTACATTAGACATGTTTCTTTTTCTGAAACATTTTTACTTTTTTTTTTAAATGTTGTTTGTTTCAGAACATCCAGAGAACATTTAAAAGTAACATTCCTATAATGTCTACAAAATGTTAGAGGTCACCTATTGTGGCATTTAAAATGTTCTTAATATTGTTCTGGGAGTCCCCAACAACAGTTTTACATGAATGCAATGACAAAAAAACACTTTTGTTGTCTGATAATATGCATTTATTTTACTTGATTTGCTCACCGACTCCCAAATGATTCGTGATGCGTGATGCTAATCGGCGGTGATTGGTCAGATGATCCAGTCAATTATTGTTTGTTACCCCAACGCATAAACATATTGATAAAGCACTGCAGTACTACAAGACGCTCTATTCTTTATGACAACTCCAAACATTTCACATATTTAAAAAAAAAATTGACATTGGAGACCTAGAAGCTGCGCTGAGCGTAACTTACACACACACACACACACACACATACTTATAGACCTTACCCAGATAGCAAACTGACATTGAATCAACGTGGAAACATGACATCGAAACAACGTTGATCTGACATTGTTTTGCTCATCGAATTAACGCTGAACCAACGTCAGATGCGTCATTCCTTCAAAACTAACGGAAAATCAACTTGAAATCAACGTTGTTTCAACGTTATGAAAGCAAACCAATATTCGATTTTCATTTAGCTTTGAAGAATGTTCAACGTTAATTCGATGAGCAAAATCAACGTTGTTTCGATGTCATGAGAGACGTCGTTTCCACGTTGATTCAATGTCAGTTTGCTGTCTGGGTATGTAGCCCCGCCCCTTTTCAGCGTTGCGCTTGTTGTCTTTTGACTTCCGGTCTGTATTTCCATGCACCTCTCACCACTATGCTCCTGCGCTTCTGCTGCATTCTCGTTACAGTGGGGCCAAAAAGTATTTAGTCAGCCACTGATTGTGCAAGTTCTCCTACTTAGAATAATGAGAGAGGTCTGTAATTTTCATCATAGGCACACTTCAACTATGAGAGACAAAATGAGAAGAAAAAAAATCCAGGAAATCACATTGTAGGATTTTTAAAGAATTTATTTTTAAATTATAGTGGAAAATATGTATTTGGTCACCCACAAACCAGGAAGATTTCTGGCTCTCACAGACCTGTAACTTCTTCTTTAAGAAGTTCTTCTGTCCTCCACTTGTTACCTGTATTATTGGCACCTGTTTGAACCCGTTATCTGTATAAAAGACTCCTGTCCACAGCCCCAAACAGTCACACTCCAAAAGCAACTATGGCTAAGACCAAAGAGCTGTCGAGGGACACCAGGAAGAAAATTGTAGACCTGCACCAGGCTGGGAAGAGTGAATCTACAATAGGCAAGCAGCTTGATGTGAAAAAATCAACTGTGGGAGCAATTGTAAGAAAAGGGAAGACATACAAGAGCATCGATAATCTCCCTTGATCTGGGGCTCCACGCAAGATCTCATCCCGTGGGGTCAAAATGATCATGAGAATGGTGAGCAAAAATCCCAGAACTACATGGAGGGACCTGATGAATGACCTGCAGAGAGCTGGAACCAAAGTAACAAAGGCTACCATAAGTAACACACTACACCGAGAAGGACTCAAATACTGCAGTTCCAGGCGTGTCCCCCTGCTTAAGCCAGTACATGTCCAGGCCCGTCTGAAGTTTGCCATAGAGCATATGGATGATCCAGAAGAGGATTGGTAGACTATCATGTGGTCAGATGATACCAAAATAGAAATTTTTTGTAAAAACTCAACTCGTCATGTTTGGAGGAAGAATGCAGAGTCCAAAGCATGAGGGAGGAAACATCATGCTTTGGGGCTGTTTATCTGCAAAGGGAGCAGGAAAACTGATCCGTGTTGAGGGAAGAATGAACGGGGCCATGTATCGTGAGATTTTAAGCCAAAACCTCCTTCCATCAGTGAAAGCCTTGAAGATGAAACGTGGCTGGATCTTCCAGCATGACAATGAGTACATATAAAATAGTACGCATTGCCCCTTTAAGAATGTTTTTTTATTATTATTATTTTAGAACATCATTTTTGTTTGCTGGTTTGAACTATGAAGTAAAAATTGATCGACAGTTGAAAAGTAAGAAATGAAATCTGTTGTGTAACATTTGAAGACTTGCATACAATATAATTAGAGACAGTGGTCTTCCTCATGAATGAATTAAAGAGTTTGTTCTAAAGTTGATGTCATTCTTTAATGAGAGGTTGAATTTCATTTAAGTTGAGTTCTGAGAAAGGAAGATGAAAGCTCAACGATTCACATGAAATAACGTTGTACGCACATTGCTACTGATGAAGCATGAGGCTTGTGAATAATATGGTTAGTATTGGTATTCTTACCCTCATGACCAAAAATAAGGTCATGAGAAATATCAACTTCATAACAAATAATATCTGTCATCTGTTCTCTCTCTGTATCTAGTGATTGAACTAAACCATCATGTCACCAGTGTGATCCCAGAGAGTGGAATGCTCATCATCGTGGGCTTTATTTTGGGAGGAATCGTCTGGGGAGCAGACAAGGCGCAGACTTTCAAACTGCTCCCTACCACTTTCTTCTTCTACTTGCTGCCCCAAATCATTTTGGATGCAAGTTACTTTATGCCCAACAAGCTATTTTTCAGCAACCTGGGTGCCATTCTCATTTACGCCATCTTTGGAACCTGCTGGAACGCAGCCACAGTAGGCCTGTCGCTTTGGGGCTGCTATGAGGCTGGAGCGATGGGTAAATTCAATACTGTCATTTTCTGCATTCACTGTTCTGCTAATCTTCATGTTATTTAATGCACATTGGATGTCTGTTGCACAGATCAAACCCACATAATCCCTCTTTAAACAAAACAAGGATATAAAGCCCTTGAGCCTGAAGGGCAAATATGCCCTGCATAGTTTGCAATTATCAATTTATAGCTTTTAGCATATGCACCATTATAGAGAATATTAAATTAATTTGACAATTTCTGTAATCATCAGGTGACTTGGACATCGGTCTCCTGCAGTTCCTGTTGTTTGGTAGTTTAATAGCCGCGGTGGACCCAGTGGCTGTGATTGCTGTTTTCGAGGAAGTGCATGTGAATGAGGTGCTCTTTATCTTGGTGTTTGGGGAGTCTCTGCTTAATGATGGCGTCACGGTGGTGAGTATTATTTTCCTAATACGCTTTAAATGTCTGTTTTGTTGCATTGTGTTTGTTCCTGTCTTGACCTGGTTTCTAGTATGCTCGTTATTTAATTCATTTGTTCCCTCATTTAGTTCTGTTATAAATACTCCGTTTTGTTCAGTTCTTTGTCCTGTCTTATTATTGTTTCTGTAAGTGGCTGTTTTCTGAGTTTCCCCTGCCTGTTTTCTGAGTGTTTGGATTAAAAGAATATTTCCTAGAATTCTCCTTCATCATGCGCTTCCATCAGCCACCCGTGACAGAACTTTCCCTCATCCTCATTTACCTTCCAGCAGAGTTGCTGCTCTGCCTTGAGCAGAAAGACGGCTCACTGGAGGACCACACCCGGGACTTTTTAGACTTTTTACCAAGCCTCAGCGGCCCAAGGGTGCTAGTCAATAACTAATCAGCTTTCACCATCGTCCCTGAGGAGCCCACCAGCCCCACTCCACCTATCCCAGATCCCAGTCAGCCATCACCCAAACAGACGGAGCTGAACTCCACCGCAGACATGGAGCCAGCATCTGCCGCAGAGAACTTGGCAGGAAACAAAGCTTAGCCATGTTCCGCCCCGGAGCCTCATCCCAACAATGCGTCTGACCAGGTACGCGAGTAGGCAACAACACCCATCCCCGAGGGAGTTCTGGTGAAATTCAAGGGCATGGATGGAAGCCCCGCCCACACTCCCATTGTGGTGAATGTGCTAAGCCTGGCCTCTGGGAATTTAATGTAGGATTTTGGGGAGGTAATTTCCCTGTTTCTCTCGTCCCCTTTGATCCTGCCCAGCTCAGAGTTTCTTGTGTCTCCCGAGTTTCCTGTTTCTCCCAAATTTATTGTGTCCCCTGAGTTTCTTGTGTCTCCCAAGTTTCCTGAATGCCCACCCAGCCTAGATCGCCCATCTCACCCCACTCCTATACCTGAGTCAGCCAAGTCCCCAGCTTTGCCTTAGCAAGGGGATCCCCTGTCTCCGATTCCAGCCACAGAGCCCTGGACTTCGCCTTGGTCCTCCAACCCAAGGGCTCCACTTTGGCTCAATGCTTCCTCGGCTCCACCGTGGCCCGCCATCCCACCAGCTCCACCAGGCTCACTTGTCCACCAGTCTCTTCCTAGTTCAAATGTCACCCTGGTTCCACCACAGGATTCCAGACTGCCGGTTGCACCTCTGCCTTTCCCTATGGCTCCAACGTTGTCCTCGGTCCCAGGCGTCTTCCGCCTTTTTGCCTCCAATGATCCGTAAGCTCCACCTTGGACTTCCGGACCTGCAGTGTCACCCTGGCTCTGTGTCTCCTCGGCCCCGTTGGGGACTTTATCGCAGGAGATTGTATACCCTTCATCTTTCAAGTCCCCACCTTGGCTCCTCCGTCTTGCAACTCTGCCCTGGACCATCACGCTGGCTGTGGCCTGGGTCATCATCTGACCCCTTCTGCTACTGGATCTTCCCTCCATCCACTCCCCCATGGACTGATTTTGTTCGCCCTGGACTTTTTTTTCTCTCATGTTCCACATCCTCGTCCAGAGCCCCCGCCTTCCCTTCTCAGTTTGACCTTGTACAGCGCGAGGATGTGCCTTTCCAAAGGGCATACTGTCAGGAGTATGTTTTGTTGCATTGTGTTTGTTCCTGTTTTAGTAGGATGTTCATCTATTGTTTAAATGATATCACTTTGTATCAAAACGTTCAGAGAACATTCAAAAGTAACATTCCCAAAATGTTAAAAAAAAAAAATTAAGTGGAATGTTTCCTTAACAAGCGCATAACCAAGAAAAAAAAAGAAAAAAAACATTTTAAAAACTGGGATGTTTTCAACATTCAGAAAACATTTAGAAAAAAATGGTATAATACATTTTTTGGGGAACATTAGCAAAACATTTTCATGTCAAGTTTTTTTTTTTGTCTTTCTTTCGTATAGGTGCTTTACAAAGTATTTGATGCTTTTGTTGCTCTTGGGGGACCAAGGATTGACGCCACAGAGATTTTTAAGGGCATATGTATGAACACTCAACTCCACTCCCCATACATTTATGCAAACACAATAATATCCTTTCTTTTAACTTAAAACTTATTACTGTTACAGTTTCATTTGTTGTGGTGGCATTTGGAGGCTCGTTTCTTGGCGTTGTGTTTGCCATCCTGCTGTCCCTGCTGACCAGATGCACCAAACACATTCAGATCATCGAAGCCGGCTTTGTCTTTGTGGTGGGATACCTGGCTTACCTGACAGCAGAAATGCTCTCTCTCTCTGCTATTCTTTCGTAAGAGAACAATGTGACACATACAGAGAATTTGGGAATATACAGTAAACATCAGTAATGCAGGAATTTAGGCTCAATGCATAATGTTTCAAGCAATAAATTTAGCTCATGAAAAAGATTGGCTTTCTGTGTCACAGGATCACTTTCTGTGGTGTTTGCTGTCAAAAGTATGTGAACGCCAACATGGACGAGAAATCGGTCACAACGGTTCGTCATGCCATGAAGGTGCTTGCGAATGGCTCCGAAACCATGATCTTTCTATTCTTGGGCATTACAGCCATTGATACGGAAATATGGGTTTGGAACACAGGTTTCATTCTCCTCACTCTCCTCTTCATGTTTATCTACAGGATCATAGGTGGGTTTTTTAAAATACAGACAACTCTATTAAAAAAAAAACCCTTTCCAAAATAGGCAAGGCATCCTTCTTGAACAGATTTATAGATTTATTCTATATTTTCAGGTGTTTTCTTGTTTACTTGGTTGTTAAACAAGTTCAGATTGGTTCCCATCGAGGTCATTGACCAGGTTGTAATGAGCTACGGTGGCCTGCGGGGGGCAGTAGCGTACGGATTAGCAGCAATGCTAGACAAAGACAAGATCCCAGAGAAGAATCTGATGATTAGTACCACACTCGTTGTGGTGTATTTCACTGTCATTATTCAGGTTAAAAACACACCCATCACTCTTATAATAATTATGAGACTCTAATATATATATATATTTCGTACTTTCCTGTAGTTAAATAATGTGTCTTGCTTGTTTTTAGGGAATCACAATGAAGCCATTGGTTCAGTGGCTCAAGGTCAAAAGAGCAGCTCATTCGGACTTGAAACTTGTTGAGAAACTGAACAATAGGGTAACTATAACTGGCAATTTTAATAATTATAGTTACATCTAACTATAATTTAAATAAACACATTTAAATATATATTTAAACGTGTATGCATATATATGTATATATATATATTATACCATATTTGAAAACAAATGAATAAAATATATATAATCATGTATTAGTTTGTTTACATGTCAAAATTTAGTTTATTGTTTATTAGTTTTATTTTATTTATTTAAAACTTGGTATGTATTTTTATTTATGTATATTGTTTTCTTAGTGTTTTTATTTTATGTGTTAATGTTACTCAACTAATTGTTTTTAAAATTATGACTATTTTTTTTTAATTAGGCATTTGACCACATACTAGCAGCAGTGGAGGACATTTGTGGTCGTATTGGAGATAACTGGTGGACCAGAGGGTATGCTTTTCACCCTTCTGTGAATAACCTCAAATATTTATATGAATTAAATAAAATGAAATGTGTTGACACTCGCTCTCAGTTGGAACAGGTTTGAGGAGAAGTATATCTGCAGGATATTGATGAAACCTAAGGCCAGAAAAAACAAAGACTACCTCTTCAATATCTTCCACAAACTCAATCTGGAGGATGCTATGAACTACGTCAGTGAGGTGAGATCATAGACTGGCTTCATATGTCGCATAATATTGCCTTTTTTATTTTAATTTCATATACAAACATGGTAGATTGCATTGTAATACACATTTACTTCAGCACTGTTACTGTCCACAATGAAGAAGATCATGAAAACTGTATGTCACTTCTTTCTGTCTTCATGTAGGGTGAACGCCAAGGTTCTCTGGCCTTCATTCGTAGTGATGAAGCAGCCAACATAGATTTCAAAAAACAATATGGTTCAGAATTTTCAGATGTGATGCCTGATATAATGGTTGATATGTCAAATTACGAGTTTGGAATCGAAAATGTGTCAGTAACCTCCATTGTGTAAGTGCACTGACTATGTTGAAAACACATTTAAACAATTGCTTAATCAAAGTTGATCATAAAAGAATTATGCCTAAGGAGATGAATCAGATCTAGCTACATGTGGGACTAAGAATCTTTGCCAGGGTTGCAATGCACAAAGAGCTGAAATTTGACAATAAATTCCCTAGATGGTGAGACGTGGCAATAATAAAGATTGTTTTGCCTCTTGTTGATTAGAAAAGACACTATTCCCTCAATATCTCGAGATATCCATGGACAAGACAGGAAAAATGCGGTGGATGACATCAATGCCCATCATCTTCTACAGCAGCACCTGTACAGGAGCAGAAAGCATGTATGAATCGCTCTTCACCAACACGCACACACACGCATATAGTTTGCATCTCATTTGGCCTATCTGTGCCTCTCTTTCTGAGCAGCACCGTCACAAATACAGCCGCAGTCACTTCAGCATCAACCAGAGTGAAGACGAGGTGCAGGAGATCTTTCAGAGGACCATGAGGAGCCGCCTCGAGTCCTTCAAATCAGCTAAGATGGGTGTCAACCCTGCTAAGAAGATCACCAAGCACCACAAGAAGGAGCTACATCAGGTATTAGACCTCCATTACATCTCTTTCAACCAAATCAGTCAATTATAGGATTACACCTCAAACTTTATACATATTTTCAGATGTCTAATGGACACCAACAGGGCAAGGACCATCTATATGGGGATGAAGGTAACAATATTTATTTATAAGCATAATTTATTAAAACTTATGACACTGAGAGACTGGCTGCAATTAATTGCATTTACATATTTTTAAATATATAAATTATACTTAAATATAATTATACATATAATTTTAAATAGATAAATTGTAACAATGTATAATATATAAAGATATTTAATTAACATATTTAATTACATATTTAAATTGCATATATATATATATATATATATATATATATATTATATAATATATATATATAATATTTTTTTAATACGTACTTATTTCCAAATAGATACGGTGGAATATAGTAAAGTTAACTGACTAAATAAACAAATACATATTTAAAAAAAAAATCTTAATCTTATAAAATACAAAACATAAACAACCTCAACATGGGATTCCCTCAAGTAAAATGTATTCTATATAAGCAATGACATTTTCCACCATTTATTTGATTATTTATACTTATTTATTAAGTTATTCTTCTCTATTTTTTATTTATATATTTAGTTAAAAGCATGTTTTTGTTTTTTTAGTTGACAATGCTGTGGGTAGTGAGACTGGTGCTGTGAATAGTACTTTTATGAGAGACACATATACATTTGGAGGTAAGAAAAGAGTCTGACTCTGAACAGATGTTGCTTTGTACATAAAGAGCAATAAATCTATTCAATAATGTTAACCATTCTAAGCTATTCATTTGGGATGTGTTGTTTGGGTCAAGACCCGAGACAATAAAATGTGATTGTCACATCATAATGTAATATTTTTAATACAAATGTAAAGTCATCCACTTTATTAATGTTTTTACTGTACAATTGTGCAGTGTTTGTGGAGGTTTTAGGTATTTAAACAATTTTTACATAAATAAATGATTTTTTTAAATAGGTTGTGTGTCCCTTTAACTTGTGTGTTTTCTTCATTTAAACTGATTTGTTTTATTGTTGTTGACATTGTGTAACAAAAAACAATTTTCATAGTCTCCTATTGAAGTCTCTGAAATTTTTTTTTAAAATTAATTTATATAAATTTTAAAAATTCCTTAAATTCACCCAACACTGCACAAATGTAGGCTAAAAATATTAATAAAGTGAGCGATATTACATTTGTTTGAAAAAAAACCGTACATTATTATGTTACAAAATCAAATTTATTGTGTGGGGTCTCACTATAAAAAATATTTTCAAGATTTGTTATCACAACATATTTTCTTTTGTCAAATCAACTTTAAAATAATTTATTTAGTTGAGATAACTTATTATTTTGAGTTTCTGATGGTTAAATTAATCTAATTCATTGAATTAACTCACTTTTTCCAGTTCAATCAACTTAACATTTTAAGGCTACCCAGGTTACTTACTTTTTTAAGTTAAACCAACAAAAAATGTTTACAGTGTAGTAATCACAACATTTTTTCTTTTGTCAAATCAACTTAAATAATTTATTTAGTTCAGATAAAATATAATTTTGAGTTTCTGATGGTTAAATTAATCTCCTTCATTGTTTTAACTCACTTTTTCCAGTTCAATGAACTTAAAATTTTAAGGCAACCAGATTACTTACTTTTTTAAGTTAAACCAACAATATTTTTTTACAGTGTAAAGACCCCAAACATCTGGAGTGTGACCTTTTTTTTCCCTCTCATACTAACATACAACAAAATATGATTTCAATTACAATTTTTTTGTTAGAGCAAGTGTCAACCACCACATCAAGTCTCATGCCATATATATTTTCTTCAAAAAAGACCCTGAATAAACACATTTGCATAAAAAGTTAAAGATTTTTTTATGTTTCCTCCATATCTCATAAAAGCTGGCATAGAGAATCCAGCATTCATGCCAGATATGGAGAGTCCTATTCACAGCCCACCCTGGCTAATGGAGACTGAGATGGACATGGCTGTCGCACCCTCCCAGAGGGCCCAGAGACGCCTGCCCTGGACGCCCAACAGACTGCGGCGTTTAGCACCAATGAGGATCAGCACCTGCTCCACAGACTCCTTCCTGATGGCTGATGTTTCTTTAACTCTAGAAGAGCACGAGGAACCACCCCAGGGAGACGATGAAATGTGAGTACGCATTCACCTGTTAACCAAAACTTGTCTGAAAAAAAAATACAAGTGTATTGTTACTGACCATGTTTATTTCTGAATACAGACAACCAGTCTTTGAATAGAAACTGGGACAATTAGATATGTCACAAAGCACATCCACAGACTTGACTGTTCCTGTACCGTCTACAGTAAGGATGTCTAATTCTGCTCATGGAGGGCCACTGTCCCTCAGAGTTCAGATCCAAACCTAATTAAACACACCTGTCCCAGTTAAGCAAGGTCAAAGTTGGAGCTGAACTCTGTGGGACAGTTTGGACACCCCTGGTCTACAGATTACAGTCCAATCTAAACGAGGTGGAACAGGAGGAATTGCTGCAGGAAATCTCACCGAAACTGCCATACGCCAATGAAATTGCATTGGAAAAGAAAAGAAAAAAAAAATGGATTTTTTTCCCAGCACTTTTGTAGAATTCATTTATAATCCATTTAGGGCGATATTCTCACGATGAATGCAAAAAGTACTAGAAAAAAGAACAGCTTTTCAAGTTTCCTACCTGTGTTGACATATCCCATTGAAAAAGGAAGTCTGGGCTTTAAAGGGGGTCCTATTATGCTTTTCTTTCTTTAGTGTGTAATGTTGCTGTTTAAGCATGAAAAAGGCCTGCAAAGTTACAAAATACAAAGTTCACTCCAAAGGGAGTTATTCTCTGTATCAGTAAGGACAGTTTCTGAACTCATTGAAATGCCCCTCAATATCCCTCATTTAAATAATACCCGCCAAAATCATATGCAAAAAAGGGGGAAAGGCCTAGTTGAGTTGCATAGAGCATCACAGTCCCGCCCACAGCCGGTGCCGGAAGTAAAAATTCAATACAATTTCTCCATTGACATTGAGATATAATAAAAACGTAACCATGGTAGACTTAAAACCAGCAACGGCTGTTCTAAGTGATTGTATATGCTCATATAAACGGCAAAAGTTCATGGGGCACTAACCTGGTTTTAAGATAAATGCCTTTTATTCGCGATGTATTGGATAAGTACTTCATTACCCACAATCCTGAACAATCCCAAAATCCCACAGTGATGCATCTGATTGGTGGAAGTCGTGTCACGTGTCGGAAACCCCGCGAAGGTACGTGACAGACTGAAGATCGTGTAATGACGTAGTGCTAAGTTCATTGGTCGCACCTCAGAGACCTCCCGCGCCACTGGATGTGCAGTTGCCCCAGCACAGCCTATGAGCGAGCCAGATGCTAAATGTTTTAGCATGTAGCTGCAAATGCGTTTGCTTTAGTAAATCGAAGAAAGGAGTTTCCTTGCACGTTCACCATATAAAATTCACTGGAGAAAAAAGTTCACGTGGCCGTCATCAGATTTGGAAGTCACTCAAAAGGCTTTTTCACGGTGGCTTCAGTCGACTTCAGTGAGGTGGTAGGAGTAGTTCCTTTGCTCGGAAATGAAAATATGTACACAGGCTTGTACCTTTGACTCTTTTTGGATTTTCTCTTCGTTTTTTCACTCGAAATGATATGTTGTATGCTTATGAGTTCAGCCGTAGCTGGTTATCTTCAGACATGCTCTAATACTCTTTAGACATGGATTTTACAAAATGCCAATGGGAGAAATGAATGGGAAATTTACTTCCGGCACCAACGCTCCCTCGGGCTGTGGGCGGGACTGTGATGCTCTATTGCGTTGTTGAAACTTGCGGTTATGTTCAGCGGCATGACATTTCAGAAACTCACTGGAAGTGGTCGACCAATCGCAAAACACTGGTCCAGCCGACCAATCAGAGCACATGCTTTTCGTAAGGACTTCAAACCACGTTCCAGGCCTGTCGCACCAAACAACCTAAAGTCACATGCAATATACATTTTTATTGTTTCAGACACATAACATTGTAATACATAATCGTGTGTATTATTATCATTATTATTATTACTGTAACGTTATATTGTCCTAAAGTGTATTCTCACCGTACAGCCTGCAGAAACACAGCGTCCGTAGGGGCCGCCATTGTTTTTTTTTGTATGGTTTCGCGGGCAATGTAACGTCGGAGCTCGTAACCGGGAGTACATCAATCTAGTACGAGTTCACGGGTTTGACTGTCGTTACATTGCACTTTCATTGGTATAGACCTAATGCACCAGAGAAATGTGGGCGCCGTCATCTTTAGAATATTGTCTTTGAACTTCCGGTTTCTGTATATTTCTATGGCATCGCTGTCAAGGAGTAATGGGCTCTATGCACGGCGGTATTTCCGGTGAAGGTGTAAGGATGCTCGATAACTTCCGCCGATCGTAGAGTCCAATGCAATACCGAGAATTTATATTGAATTTTATACTCCATGGTTATACTAAAGAAACGTTAGTCACAAAAACAGATAAAACAGACGTTGTGTTTATGCTTCTTTTTAAAATTATATTAAATAAACATAACTATATATAAAATTACATCTAAACGTGTGTACGTTTCGTTTCAAAGACAGGAGGACAGTAAATTTTAAAGACTCTGCCATAATCTCGGTTTTCCTCCGCTTTAATCTCCACAACCGGAAATGGACGAGCATCCTTGCGTCAAATAGCCCATTACCTGGTGAAGTGGATTTACTTATTGTAGAGTTAACAAAAGTTATCATGAGAATTGTAATGTTTATCATAAGCATTCTAAAGCAGATGTCTTAACAAATGTCGAACGGGAATTTTTTTACGAGCAGTTCATTCATACCTATGCAAGATCGCTTTGGAAATACAGATCGGAAGTCAAAAGACAACGAGCGCAACGCTGAAAAGGGGCGGGGCTACAAAAGGTCTATCCACAAGTTTCCGAGGGGCGCTCCTGGAAAAAATAAAGTGGGTGAAACTTCCGGTGAGGCGGCGGAAGTAGCATTCCAATGGTATTTTGTGTGTTAGTTAGCCAAGAGGCTAGCTGTTTTTCTGAGAATTATTTTACTATTTAATGACGCAAATCTTTATGAGAGATGTCGTTACGGAGCTCAGGGACAACATGTGCTGTTCGCGGTTGTATGTATAACCGGACTAAACTAATTCAGTGGCTTAAACGTGATTGTTTTGAACATAAGCTGAAAACGAAATCAGAGTGATCCTGCCAGAGCCCGTCTCTGATCCTGCCAACGACTGTAGTTTCCATCACCTCCCAAAAGACGACGAATCTTCCTGTGTACATTTGTTTAAATTCTTAAAGGTTCTCTAAGCGATGTTGGGCCAAAACATTTTTTGTCGCATACATCAAACGTCTCCTCACTATCGGCTAGCTGCCTGTCCCCTAAACACACTGTAAAAAAACGCGGTCTCTGTAGACACCACAGGCTCCACAAACGGCAACAAAAACAATCATGTCTCAACCGGACCACGAAACCTAACAAACAGTGTTCCAGCCAATCACTGGCAAGGAGTACTTGAGGGTGGGTCTGGGGGGTTAGTGCGCATGCACATGAAGGGTGTGTGTGTGAAGGAAAGCGAAGCATCAGAGGGAAGTTTGAAAAATGGCCGACACACAACCAAAGAGACGTCGTTCTGAAGAACAAATTAAAAAAAAGGAGTCGGATAAAGAACGTGCGAAGTTCCGAATTTACATAGGTAGCAAAGCTTTTGAACGATGGCGAGAACTCCGGCGGCAGAAGGGCTTCCAGTCCGACATTCAGGTTGCTCTGTGCTCCGACACCGGCTGCTCACCGCTTAGGAGTTTTACCGCCCCCTACCGTATAAGATGACGTACTGCTTGTAAACAGAACGTTTTGCGCCTCCGGCTATATCAGTACGTCATCTTATACGGTAGGGGGCGGTAAAACTCCTAAGCGGTGAGCAGCCGGTAACAAAAAGTAGTCGAAGAACAACGGTCTCGTCTCAGTTCTCGCGCATGCGCCCATAAGGAAGTAATGGAAAGTCGAATAAAGTCGTTATTTACGTTTTTTTTTCGCACAAAAAGTAGTCTCGTCGCTTGATAAAGTTATAGTTGAGCCACTGTAGGCACATGGAATATTTAAACCTTTTCTTTTAATGACTTTCTGGGCCGTCAAGAGGCAGTCCCTCAGGCTGTCTATGGAAGAGTGATCCAGCCCTCAGATTCAATCAAAAATATCTTTATTTGTGTTCCGAAGATGAACGAAGGTCTTACGGGGTTGGTACAGCATGGGGGTGAGTAATTAATGACTTAATTTTCATTTTTGGGTGAACTAACCCTTTAAGACAGGCATATATTTTGTGCAATAATGCTGATAGTGAGGGCAAAGCCATTTTGTCTTTCTCAAGATCCACCTTGTGGTTTAATTTTTAATGGCACTTTACTACAGTGATGTCACCTCTACAAGGCACATTCTTCCCTGCACCGGAAAATTAATGTACATCGATGGTTTTAAGTAAATAATTATACAAAGCGAGTTTTTCATTCCTCTGGAAACTTGTAGAAATCAGTGACGATGTTAGTATTTTAGTCTGTATGTGAGTGAAGGTGTCAAATGTTATGTTTGTACATGGAAAAGGTCATATTATTTTAAATCAGTTGTTTTTTCTTGTCATTTAAATACTGTATTTCTCTGGGCATTTTACTTTCTTTTGTGGAATTAATAAAGAATTTATCAACATGTTTTATGTATCTAATGAATCATATTACTTTAGCCTCATCTTCATCTGTTCGATTTCTATGATAGTTTTATTTACATCTATGAAAGAAAATGACACTGAAAACAATCACACTTCAGCTATTGTTGCCTTACTATTATTTATATATTATTATAGCATTTGATAAAAAAATGAATGAATTTTCAAATAAATATTTAATTAGTTTTAGAATTTGTTCTGTGCTTTAATATTTTTTAAATGATGTATATTTAGCTTTATTTCTATTCAGATTAAGTAATTATAGTACTTCAACTTATTTCAGTTAAGATTTCTAATTTTCATTGATTTATTTGCTTTCAGCCTTAATTCAATTTTAGAAAATAATTTAAGTTAACAACACTGAGATACACACTCCTTTCTTGCACAGTAAACAGGAATGCATACATTCAATATTTATTCATAAGTATAATTTTTTGTCCAAGACAAACCATTCAAAAGACATCCATCAAAGTTTGCATACATACATTTTAATTGAAATATTGACAATTAAATAGAACAACCAAATAAAAAGACCCAAGGAAAGACCACAATTTGAAGGGTTGAGATAAAACAAAAGAGACAAATATATATTTTAAAACCGGACAGTTCTGTTAACAATATTTCATCACACTATAACTAAACCTTTATATCAGAGCGTTGAATGTGTATGGAGAGATTGATAAATAGTAAATATTTTTTATAATACAAAGCAAGATTCTTCTCATCTTAAAGAAGCTTGCATTGCATGATAAATCTGGATGTTGATACTCCTGCTCATCTTTAATGTGCTGTATTTAATCACAGACATAAATATCATTATATAATCACCAAATCAATCGGATTAAACATGCTAGTAAAAGTAACCGTTGGATTCATGGAGTTCATTTATGTCAAAAACTGGAATTCAGGCCAAATATTAGTGAAATTACCAATTACGTTATTGCTATTTCATCATGAATAGAGAACACAGATTTGACACTTTTGGAGACAAAAAAATAAAATAAAGGGAAAACATCACTTGGGATAAGTTTCCAGGCTTCATACAGTATAGGTTGATCTATTTTTGCAGTGCCAAATCTTTATAAAAAGTGTAGAAATTTTGGTCCAGAGACCTTATAACTGGCAAGCTCTGTGATTTGATGTGTTCTTGGCGAATAAAGAGGCACAATCACACCCACACATACAGTTTTAACACTCTTAAACACACATTATACAGTATATCATATCAATATAACTTCAATATAGGCTTGTTGGGCCCTTAAAAAGGGATTTTTTTTTTCGGTCTGAAAACAGCACCATCAGAAAAGGCACATTCCACTAACTCATCTGCCCAAAGGATGAATCTTCACCTCAACAAAGTCAGGAAAATAAAGTCAAGAAGCAAATCCTCTAGGCTTGAAGAAAACAGTTTATCACTCATCTATTCAGACACCAATAACATGACGAGATCAAGAGGACCAGTAGCCTACAGGCATTTTCAAATGTGCTTGTGTGTGAATTGCCATGCTAAATAGAAATATTTGAGGCGGTACCTTCATATTTACGTCGATAAAAGCAATGAAGAATAAAAAGAGGACTGAAGGTTCATCCCTTTGTGAACAACATAATTTCTGTCATAAATACCGTAGGACGATGCAGAGACACTCACAAACGACTTTTGAAAAAATACGAGACGAACCTAATAGTCTATTGCATATTAGCCATTTTTTTATATTAGTCACTATCATGATTAACATCACTATTTTCATCTTTTGCTAAATATTTCATAGACTTTGTTAGCAAAAATAACTGATGTGCATTATGCAGTTACGTTATTTTAAAAATATACAAATACACTTCTCTGAATTAAAAACGCTTCAAGGTATCCGCAGTCCAGCTTTAAGCCAAGGGGTGGAGAGTGTCGTGTCACAGTTGTAGTGCGAGGGGCACTTTAAGCCAAACCCACTAACTAGAATAGCACCACCCCTATGCAATGCCCCACCTACTTTTTATTTTTTATTCGCAGTTTATTCCGTGGCAACTTCGAAAGGCTGTATAAGCTGCCATAAAGCCAAACATTCATATGGGTGCAGGTTCTACTGATCACTCCCCCTTTTCAAGTAAGTTCAAATGCTGGTAGCGGCAGAGAAGTAACAGTTCTCAGCACATTGAAACAAAAGAAAAAGAGCACCGAAGCAAGAGCATGTTTTTGTTTTTTTGACAAAACAGACCTAAATTCCAGTTTACTCGCTAAAACAGACATTTTGTAAGAACAAGTATGCGTGTATGAGTATTTTTGTATAGAAAAATGAGTGAACTAACCAAATATCACAAATACCAAACAAGGCTCTAAAGTCCTGGTGAAACACTCCATGACAAGTGTTCACACTAAAGATTAGTGTGGTTAACATCCCCCGAATTACAGCACCACACCTCTTAGCACCTCGGGCGTTTCGCCAAATCTGAGACTATACAGATTTTTAAGTGCAGCAATATATTTGTCAGTCATTTCTCAGAACCTTTCTTTCTCTCTCTCTCTCTCCACATATAAAAGCAGATGTAATTTATTATCATGTAAAATAGCAGCTAGACTGGTCAAGACGTATTTGTGGGTATAGGGCAAAAAGACTACAGTGCCATTCACATTAAAGGCGATGTGAAAGTGTGCCAGAGGCCACAGAGTTAACAAATATAACCCTCCACCTGCCCTGCTACAATCCAAATGCCTTTACTCAATACCCCCTGCCACCCCTGTTTTCGGAGGCACATTGGTTTGGTCTGTGTGGAATGCAAGATGAATACACAGAGACTTTGAAAAAGCAGGGACTTTGAAGAAAAGAGATCCAAATAAACAGAGCTTTAAAGTTCAAACAAAAGTTTAAAAAGTATGTTTGAAAATTCAGAGCAAATGTTAGAAAATTCAAAACAAATGTTTGAACATTCAGAACAAATGTTTGAACATTCAGAAAAAATGTTTGAAAATTCAAAAGAAAGTTCAAAAAAGCTTTTGAAAGTTCAAACAAATGTTTGAAAATTCAAAAAGCTTTTGAAAGTTCAAACAAATGTTCAAAAAATTCAAAAAGAAAGTTCAAAAAGCTTTTGAAAGTTCAAACAAATGTTTGAACATTCAGAACAAATGTTTGAAAATTCAAAAGAAGCTTCAAAAAGCTTTTGAAAGTTCAAACAAATGTTTGAAAATTCAGAACATTTTTTTGAAAATTCAAAAGAAGGTTCAAAAAGCTTTTGAAAGTTCAAAAAAAGTTTGAAAATTCAGAACAAATGTTTGAAAATTCAAAACAAATGTTTGAAAATTCAGAACAAATGTTTGAAAATTCAAAAGAAAGTTCAAAAAGCTTTTTAAAGTTCAAACAAATGTTTGAAAATTCAGAACAAATGTTTGAAAATTCAAAAGAAAGTTTGAAAATCCAAAAGACCCGAAAAGAAAATGACCCGGGACTTTTAGTCGGTTCAACTATTCAAATTGCCCTTAACAACAAAATGACCTTAATAACAAGTTTCAATAGCTAAATATCTGTCCAACCGTATATACACGCCACTTACTTTAAATATAGATTTAACTAAAACGTACCCCAATAGAATTGCATTTTAGGGATATTTCCTATAAAACAGGCACTTTGTCTCGTTTGACTTTTAACATGAAAGGTCTGTCCAAGATCTTAACAGCAAACTGAACCTTTTCCATTCAACATAACCATAAGAGTAACCATCTCCGCTGCAAACTCAATCCAGCATTCCAGCCATAAAACACATCATTCATTTCAATAAAAACCTGCCAAATCCATGGCGTCCGAGTTCACTTACACAACGCCACATACAACAAAAACATTTTTAAAATGAAAGCATTCACTCATAAGGTACTGTTTGCATTGTATATGAAAGTCTATGACAGAGCCGTCAATAATTGGCTTATTGCACTAAAAGGCTTATGGGACAGTTTTTTTTTGTCAAAGTTCACAGGGCTAAAATGCTCAATTAAGAAACTGATAAGTTAAATAGATAATTTACAGATGCACTATTGCACTATATTGACAATGCAAGTTAAAAGCAACATTATAAATAAGCTCAAAGAACAAATGCGAATGAATGAAATGTCCAATAATAATGGATAACAGGCCTCTGAGTTGCCTTGGGTGGAATTATATGTGCACACACACATCCAACGAGTGTGTTACAGTCATGCTCTGACTGATTCGAACAATTGCGTTGTAAGCGCACACAAACCGAACGAGGCACAAAGCGTTCAACGCACATACAATAACATATGGTTAACTACGTGGAAACTTTTTTACCGACTCTTGAGTTTCAAAGTTCAAAGTTCCTCTTTTGGTGATTCTGCAGCCCTTAGCTAATCTGTCACCTCTGCTTAATGAGCGAGCCGACAGGAAAGACGGCAGGAACCGCAAGGAGCTCAATTTTCCAGGCAGTGCATGGGCCAGAAAGTTAATGTATCACAGAAGTATAAAGAATCATTTGAAAGAAGGAAGAAAAGTGGTGTCTCCAATGTTCAAAAAGCGGAATAAGACATGGACACATGGTAAATGAGACGTAAAGGGACAAATGTGGATGTCCGACAGGTTGGAACAAAATGGAATGACATTTCAGTTGTCGTTTTTGCAGATTATAGATTTTTTTTTTTCCTGGAAAAACATGACTTACTAGTAAGAGTAACTCGTGAAATATCAAGCCTGGTCACAGATTAGGAACAGTGTCAAAGAGGAACAGTGGAGGACCTACAGCAAGATGTCATTGCAAACTATTAGCAAAACCTTACACTGCCATCTAGTGGCATTCCACCAAAATCCTTCACCAAACCTAATAAAATACTAATCCTAAACCAAAGGTGTTCAAACACACTTACTCTGAACCTGAAGATATTGATGTCCAGCTTCATGTGTGTTTGATTAGTTGTGAAACTAAACTTTGTAGGAGATATCGGCATAAGCAGGGCTAATCACTCCTGTCCTAAAGAAATAACACTGCCTCATTCGCTGATCTAGCATGATTTGATCGAGCCGACCTTTAAGCTTGGTTTTGTGACCTAAGCAGGCAAAATGAAAAGTTAAACAGATCTACAAATCTAATAAATAATGGTATAGCTGCGATCTACATATTAAAAACAATCAGTAAGCGAAGGCAATTGGAAAGATTGGCTGTTTTTCTATTGCATTCCTCTTGTAAGTTCGGTTACATTTGGTTCTCTTTAGCAGCCTGTGATTGGGAGAAGCCTTCCTCCTCTAAGTGCATGATGAATGGTGATTGACAGGTCTGTGGAGGCGGGGCTAAGCAAAGTACATGGTCCTCAGAGTGTCGTGATGGATCTGCACAGCTTTGGCCAGGGCCTGAGGATCTCGGCCGTTACTCTGACCCGACACATGGCTGCCTTCCGCGCTGTGAAAGAGGAGAAAGCAATGAGCAGACGCCAACATTTACACTATGAAATCATATTTTCCCTGACATACCAAGGAGATGAAGATACACTACTATTGCTGCATAGAAACCTGTGACTGAATGAATGCGACAACTTCCTGAATTCAAACCAAGACTTTGAATCATTGAAATGATGGATATTTTGCCTCACTTTAACAAAGGAGCGCCTATGGCAAGCAAGAATATGCAAAGCCTATTCAAATCAAAGTGATTGACAGCTTCTAAAAGCCTTTCATTTAAACAAATTGAATTTCTACTTCTATGTGCATAGACATCATCAACTCACCTGTCATGCTCTTTATCCACTAAATGGTAACGGGCTCTAAAGGCCACCAGGTGGGCATAGTAGGCTGGTGCAGGGATGGAGACGGAGCGGGTACAGCGCACGTATGTGTGGCACAGCTGGTAGGTCAAGAGCTGGAACTCATCGGCTGTAAAGCAGTTGTCGTCCCATAGCACGTGGTAGTGTGAGGGTCGGCTTGTACCCTGGGTAAACGTGGAATTTAATGCAATTTACTCAACTCTTCCAATTTGTGTAGTTGTGAATCCAATTAATCAGTCGTGGTTGTGTGTGTTCATACCTGTATTCCAGCATGACTGCACAGATAAAAGTCAAATTCATAAGGATGGGTGATATCAGTGTCCACTGTGGTTCCTGCAGGAATGTTACCACTGCGGCCCACCTTTGAAAACAAATAAACGGAAATTACGAAAACGTGTGTGTGCGTGTTGCAAAAGTGACATCGTTTTCAAGAGAACTCTCTCATATTCACCCTCTCAGTACGGTCAGCGCAGAAGAGACGAGTGTGGTGACGTTTCTGTACGACGATGTAGGTGATTCCCGGTTGATAGTCCTTCTCAAGGCTGATACAAGCTTCACGTATGGCCAGCAACTCATAGTACAGCACCTAGAAGGCAAGATGTTGAAATGGCTTTAGGGCTGTCGGTGAGTGTGAACTCTGATTGGATGTCTAGTTAAGTGAACGAGTCAGTGCTCGAGAATTAAAGCGAAAGTGATGAAAGAGAGCAAGGAAGTCAATGATATGTCTAATGATATGTTATCCTACCCGAGCATTCCAAAAAGCGACTAGCAGGTGCTGCTTTTTTACGTTTCATATGTCTGAGTAAATCTCGGATATCTTTGTTTCGGTTCCTCTTTTTGAGTGACTAAAATAGACTGCAATCGGCTGTAGTCTGTGCTGTGTGCTCACGCGGATCTTTTTGGCCTTGACACAGCCGACGAGAAACGACAACCCATGATTTACTCACCCTCAAGCCCTGCTATGTATATATGACTTTCTTCTTTCAGATTCTAGCTTCCGGCCAAACACAGTCTACTTGCGCCTAAAGCGCAACTTATGACATTGGAAGTAGCGTAGTGCGTCAATCCGAATGTTCGTTCGCCGGAAGCTAGTTCCTTAGCTAATTTTACTTTATAAAGTTGGATATTTTTCATACAAAAACTCATCGTTTCACTTCAGAAGGCCTTTATTAACCACCTGGAGACGTGTGAATGAACTTTATTGAGCTTGAACTGTTGGTTGCAATTCACTGCCATTAATCAAGCTTGGAAGATCCATGATCTTTTTTATATAACTCCAATTGAATTTGTCTGAAAGAAGAAAGTCATATACACCTAGGATGGCTTGAGGGGGAGTAAATCATAGGCTAATTTTCATTTTAAAATGAACCACTCCTTTAAGACCTGAATAAATGAAAATGAATACTGTTCATAAGACAGAGAGTGTAACTGGAGAGCCTCACCTGTCTGAACTGTCCCTCAGACACGCCGTCCCTGTAGAAGATGATTCTGGTGGGTTTGTAGTGGGTGGACTTGTAGAACTGGATGAGCAGCTCTCGCACCATGGACGCCAGGTCCTGAATCACTTCCTGTCTGGGCCTCTGGACACGGACTGTAGCACAATACCTGCTGGGGTGAGCGTCCATGCTACCCACCACCTGTTCAGCGACAAATTTGTAGTGAGGAGAAGGAGAAAAATAGCAGTATTTCTTTAGTCACCATGAAATAATTTGTATTGCAGTGTTTATTATTATTAAACTTATTATTATAAATTATTATTTATTAAATTATTATTATTATTATTATTATGAATTATTATTATTACAATAAATTATTTATCCGTGCACATCATTTTTTTATTTATTTATGTGCCCTCGTAATCTTTTATTAAAATAATTTCCCTCCCTTTTGCTTTGTTCTCTAATCTCTTCTCTAATGACAGGACAACCTGTCATTCACATGAACCAAATCAAGTCCCGCTCTACATTTGTTCTTGTTCGAGAAGCCATTTCACTCAACTTTTGTACTTTGATTTCAGACTTTAAAATATCCATTCATATATATGGACACAGAAATATCTGTTCAACAATTTCCAGGTCCGTTATTATTATATGATTTGAGATGTGTATGATGTAGTGCTGTCAAACAATTAAATCGCACATTTTCTTTAATTAATCACGATTAATCGAAGGCCAACATTCAAGTTGTTAATATATTTTTATATTATCCAAATTTCACATTTAAACTCCAAATCAATGTAGAAAGAAATCAATGTGGTCATTATAATGTAACACTTGCCAAAGGATGATTTGTAAAAAACTGATTCTGCATTAATTGCATTAAATATTTTTTAACGTGTTCAATTGAAAAAATAAATAAATAAATTATCGCATACACAAAGAGTTCATTTTGATTGCACTAGTATGATGTGATGAAATCGTAAAGTGTCTTATGTATATGTGGTCGGTCTTTCTCACAGCTGCAATGGAGGGTTTCTTTCCATCTCCTGCGGGCGGATGAGTGACATCAGCTCCCAGAAAAATGACGGGCTGCTGGAAAACAGACGGGCTAAAAAACAAACAATATAAATGCACACAAACAAGATGTTTAGTACATTTAAGGAAAGCATGTCCAAACAAGAGAATTAAGTTTTCAGTGAAATGAATGGAGTGACTTAATTCACTTTTGATTTCTCTTACCGCTGATGGGGTACCAATATGTTGTTGATGCCGCCAAGTTTGACATTGATCTTGAGACACAGGTTGGAGAGGGTCTGAGGGGAGGTCTTCACCACATTCTTCACCTGAACGCATTGAGTTGCCATTCCCAGAAGAGTGTCTCCAACACGTTTCACTTCCGCTGGAGAAGGAGAGCACAGACTTCAGTGCAACAGCCAGCAACTCAAAGAATATATCATGGGAAAATAAACACCAAATTTAAATCATTTAATTTGACAAAAACAAGATGGTGGCGAGTTTGACTGACGTGTTACAAGTTCCAAACCAGTTTGGAAGTTTTTCGCGTTGGAGGTAAAACTGTATATAGTTTACTACTTGTACTTTAATGTGTTCACTGTGTATATTGTAATTTGTATACATGGTTAACTGCACTTGTGTATTTACCATATACGTCTCATCCATACTTCTAAAAATATGTTGACTAAAATATGTTGAACTGTTGCACACATCTGGGTGTCAATTATACAAACAACACATTTTTTGTGTATAATCCTGTATAATACTTCATTACAATATATAATTACATATTTCACATATACACTACCATTCAAATGTCTGGGGCCATTAATTTTTTCATTAAAATAAAATTGATACTTTCATTCCACAAAGATGCATTAAATTGATCAAAATTTCCAATTCAAATAAATGCTTTCTATTCATTATATAATCCTGAAAAAAATTAATCATGGCTTCAACAAAAATATTAAGCAGCACAACTGTTTTCAAAATTAAGAATAATAATAAGAAATGTTTCTTGAGCACCAAATCAGGATCATGTGACAATGAAGACTAGATTAATGGCTGCTGAAAACTCAACTTTTCCATCACAGTAAAAAAAAAAAAAAAAAGTAACAATTTTTTTTTTGCAACCAGAAATTTTAAATATTTGCTGTAAACAGGGCTTTATACTAACACCCGCCAAATGCGGGTGGATTTCATGTGTGGTGGGCTTATATAAAGTTGTAATCCTGTTGCCTTAATTGTGGATTTTTTATTAGAAAAAATTCTTTATTCTTTGCTCATCATTTCTATTGCAGATAATTGTTCTACTCTGTATTACAGTATTTACTGATGTAAAAAAGTATTATTTTATGTGTTTATCTTAATAGATAACATGTTTTCAAAAAAGGACCTTTACAACCTTATCAGAGCTAATGCTAATATTAGTCAATTTTAGCATGTTTTAAGCCCCATTGTCAACTTTAATCATATAAAAAGTAATTTTCCAACAACAAAAATGTGGCTAGTTAAAGTGCTGTGTGGCTAGTAATTTTGGAAAATCACTAGCCACATTGGCTAATGGCTAGTGAGCAAAAAAGTTAATGTCAAGCACTGGCTGTAAATATTTGTTTTTTACCAACAACCCCTTAAATAATGGCGCAAATGCATAGTTGAATCAGAGGTTGGATATTGATTCACAGTAAAAAGGCAAAATTCAAATAAATATTCATGCCACCACAACGTCTTTAGGAAGTTGATGACCAAATAAAAAGCACATTAAAAAGGGCCTGCATCTGTCCATCCATATATAGTTACCGTAGACAGGAGTTTTCCCAGGCAGTATGACAATGATGAGTTGTAGGCCGGCGTACGTGTTTTTCAGGTGACGGAACATGGGCTCCACATTATCTGCTCCCTGAGCGTATTTGCAGAAACATGGCTGGCCTTGTATGGGCATCCCTGCATCCTTAGAGATCTTCCGCAGCTGGTCTGTAAAGCCCCTTCAAAAAAAAAAAAAAGCAGACAAAAGAGAGATACTTTAGTATTTCGGTTTTAATTCCAAGTATTGCTTTGTTAATGACCAAAAGATGGAGAAAGCTTTACTTGAGAACTTCCTCTCTGCATTGTCTCTGAGTGGCAAAGCAAGCAATGGCCCACATCTTGATCTCCACACCAGTGTGAAACTGCTTGCCTCTCATGTCCCACACGCCATGGCTTGGGGTGGCTACTGTACGATTCTGTAACGCATGTATACAAAGGTTGTCTTAATTTACTGAGATTAAATAGTGTACAAACTTTATAGGAGTACTATAGGATATACTTGTTTGGATTAACTTTACAGTATATAATGATAAACACTGGCAAACTTTGGGATCTTAAAGTGATAGTTCACCTCAAGTTGTTCCAAACCTGTATGAATTTCTTCAATGGTGCTCATCAAGTGTTCGGTTACTTATATTCTTTTGTCTTTTAGCAGAAGAAAGAATTTCACACAGGTTTGGAACAACTTGAGGGTGAGTAAATGATGAACTATCCCTTTAAAGCAAATCTGCTAAATGTTGGTTTAGACTGAAAAATATTTTTAGTACATACAAGTTATATAGTTCAAGCTCAAAGAAGTAATGATCGTTTACTCAGAATCTTGAATTTCCTTCTATGGAACAGA
This sequence comes from Pimephales promelas, assembly GCF_016745375.1. Next base: position 10,044,460 of record NW_024121211.1, on the reverse strand, counting down.
AAGTAATTTTTTAAAGGCATGTCAAACACTAAAAAGGGCAAAATAACATCATAAAAAGTCTATACAACAATATTCTAAGTCTTGCTTGACAGCAGAATTTGTTATTTTGTGTTCCACAACAGAAATGTTGAGGATAAGTTACATAAAACCATTCAAAAATCATACATTAAAAATACTATATTAACATTCCTATAAATAGCTACTCATATTCACAATATTTACATTAAATCACACATAACACACAATAAAATCACACATAAAAAATGAGAAAATAATTAGTATTTTCCAAATGCAAAAGAAAAATGTGTAAACAGAACAAGCAAGCAATTGAACATGAGCAACAAACCTCATTGCATTGAAAACAACAGACAGAGATACTAAAGGCTCGTTCACACCAAAGACGATAACGATGTAGTTCTAAAAATCGCTCAAAATATAAAGGAATAGAGTCTACACAACTATAAAAATAACACCACAAATTGTTGGAATCAATTTGAATGATAAAAACATTGACAGCCAATCAGAATCCATTCTGCTTTAAAGAGCTTGAGCATTTCAAGCAGAACAATGTATCTGAATAGGTAAAGAGAACGATATCATCCACTGGTGTGGATGCTAATATAGTTAATGTTATTGGTGTGCACGGCGATTAACTCTCCTTCAAAATTAGCATACACATTAATTATAATGTTAAATCTAGACACAAACCATGGCAAGTTTCTAGCCTTCTACTCAAACACAAACAAACATACGGCGCATGAGTGAAAGGGGACGGGTACCATAAAGTGTTCAGAGCTCACCCTGCCGCCGTACTGCAGCATGGGGGCGGGCAGGACGCGACCCGTCACCTCCTCCATCTCGTCCCGCACACGGAACTGGAACTCCTGCACGAAGGGGTCCGAGTTGTAGTTGGCACTGCGCACCTATGGTTTGAGCAAAAGATTTATACATGAGAATCGGGCCTTGTGACGGTGTTGGTTTTCCGCCACTGAGGATCTTAGATCATTGAGACTAGCAGAGATGTTGTGGAGTCTGTTTTCTTTATTGTGTTAGTGTTGAACTCACCAGTCTGCTGATCTCCTCTTGTCTGTCCGGTGCCGAGCGGGCCGTGGCTTTGATCATGGTGGAGGTTTGGTTGTCAGTTAATTTCTTAATGCAGCGCTGGCCTGCCACAATGTTGCACACCTGAGTGATGAAGAGGATGGCCAATATGGTCACCATTAAAAAGGATCAATACATCTAAAATCTTCTAAAGGTGCCGTTAAAGGGATAGTTCACTTTGAAATCAATTTTCGATATGTTTTAGCTTACCTCAAGGGCATCCAAGATGTAGGTGTCTTTGTTTTCGCAGTATGTTCAATTTTGATATTTTTAGGTCAAACCGTTCTTGTCTGTCAGTCATATAATGGAGGTATATGGTCACCACCTCAAAGAGCATGCACAGAGAAGTCCAAATTAAACATGATTTACTGACTCGTAAATGTAAGTGCACATTGATGGCCTAAGACACGAAATGAAAAACTAACAGTATTTATATAGTTTTTACCTTGTGTAACCACATCTGAGGGTGCGGGGGCTTACAAGAGGTAAAAACTATATAAATACTGTTCGTTTTCTCACACAAACCGCTTGTTTCGTGTCTTAGGCCATCAATGTGTACTTACATTTACGAGTCATTAAATCATGTTTAATTTGGACTTCTCGGTGCATGCTATTTGAAGTGGTGACCATAGACGTGCATTATATGACTGACAGACAAGAACGGTTTGACTTAAAAATATAAAAATTGAAACTACTGCGGAAACAAAGACACCTACATCTTGGATGCCCTTGAGGTAAGCTAAAACATATCAAAAATTAATTTCAAAGTGAACTATCCCTTTAAGTGTCTAAAAATTATGCTTCAAAAATCCACAAATCAGGGAAGAGATGGCGACTGCCATATGAATGTGTGGAAGGAAATGGTTCCTGCTAACATACAATAAGTTATCAAATCTCTTGACTCTTACCTCCAAAGGCAGGTACGTGTGTTTCTGCTCCTGCCCCACTTGCAGACAGGGCAGATGGGGGTACTTGAGCTGTAAGTTGTACTTTTCCCTGAAATATTGTGCAACTGTTCTCTCTACAGTCTGTCCATTTTCCAGCTGTAGAGGAAACCTGACAAAGTAAAAGAAAAAAATAATGAAGCACTGGAAAGATTAACTAAACAGAATTGAAAGAATTCTGAGACAGTTTCTAAAGTGTTCGCTCTTCGGAAGTCAAATATTTCCTGTAGTGACGGTACAGACTTATTAACCTGTCTGCTTACAGAGACCCAACCTCACATTATCATAAGACAGATGAACGAAGCTGCATATACTCTTACGTCTGGTGGCTGGCCGGCCGTCGAGTAACATTACACACCCTGTACTTCCTCCGCATGGTGCCACAGTGGGTGACCTCCACCTTTAGACCTGATGAGAGGAGAAGATCAAATTTACACCACTATACAGAGACAACTGGGCAGTTTACAGCTCAGCATAAGACTGATATAGGTCTAAGAGTAGAGTAGTGGGTTTTCACTATTAAATCCACTACAGTGAATATCATGTATAAATCCAAGTTCTAAAAATTAAATTTAGGCAAAAATCTGAGGAGCAATTTGCAAATAAAGCAGCATTTCTTTCCCATGTATCCAAGAGAACAAAACTGGCACTTACACATCTTTGTATTTCCACTCAACATTTTTATGTTATCCCGAAATGTGCATTAAAATATGTCAATGGAAACCAGCTACTGATTAATAACATTTTAAAAAAAATCTGCATTTATCTAATGTAAAAAACAACAACAACAGTAGTATCAGTAATATTGTGAAATATTGTTACAATATATACAATCAATTATAAATTTTATTTTTAAAATGTAATTTATTGTGTTTATAAGAGTCACATTATCCTGTAGAAATTATTCAAATTTGCTGCTCAAGAAACATTTCACTATTAATGTTGAAAACCTTTTAACAAGTTTAAAAGAACAGCATTTATTTGAAATAGATTTTTTTTGTAACAATGTAAAAGTCTTTACTGTCAAAGGTTCAGAAAGTAAAAGATATCCTCAGTATTTTGTTCCATTGACCTGGATTTGCTAATTAGCACAGCTTTTCAGCCAGGAGATATAACTAATTAGTAAAATCAGTGAATTCATGAGTGGAATAAACATATGGCAGGACTTTTACTGATCCCTGGACTTTACACCTCTGCTGTCAATTTTGACCAATGTAATGCATCCTTGCTGAATAAAAGTATTAATTAAAAATCATAATGACCCTAAACTTTTAAAATGGTATAGAGGGAATGCATTGACGTCACTTTCCCACCGGAACAACCCACTTCAGACTGACTGAGTGGCAAAAGATCTGCTGCGTGACTGGATTTAATAGGGGAAATTGCGAAAATGCGACTAAAACGATCAATTTTATCAATGAAACTAAATGTTGGACTCAATATAGTGTTCCTTACAACTTACTAAAGATCCAGCGATCCATGGATATTGGCATGCAGCCAGGAATCGTGTTGCCTGACATTTATGTTTGCCTGAATTCGACACCGGGGAAATAAAAGCAATATAGACCTAAACATAAAGCAAATTTGCCTGTTTACGCTTCATATAAATACAATATAGGTAGGTCTAAATCCGGGTGACCACTTATATCAGTGTTATATATAGCCTATATCATCATATCGTCCAGCCCTAAAACTTTATAGTTTTTTTTTTGGTCAGTGTTTATTAAAAAACATCCAATAATGAAGAATATGCAATGATTAATATTTAATTGATGAGTTGTTGTATAACAACAGAAAATATATGGGTATGGTTTTACACCTAAATTCAGAAGAGGCACAAAATGATAACTGCAAATCCAGCTTTCGCTGACTGGAGTCCAGTTGTTTCTGTGAATTGCAGCGATCCATTTGCTCCTCTTTCTATAGCAGTCTGTAAAAATATACCTCCGATTTTTTGTCAAATCTAGTTGTACAGTCAATCGCAAAGCTCTTTCGCACTTTATATGTGTTGTGTTTGTTTTTCGAGGCATTCACACTCAGTCTTTTTGCCACTCACTGCAAGTAACTACATGCACTCCGGCCAACAGTGATGTCACGCGCATACCATCTATTGCCTTCACGCTATACATATCATGAACTCCCTGGGAATCAAACCTACAGTATGACCCATAGTCAAATCATTAACATTAGAGTGCAATGCTAACAATGTGAGAGCTACTATAATTCATAATAGAGTTCTGACAATGGCTTTAGCGGATCAGTCAACATACGACAAAGAAAACTCTAGAACTTGCCACCATGTTCACACAAACCTTTGATCTCTTTGGTGAATTTGACTCTGTGGGAATCCGTAAGAGGACGAGGCTGCTCATCAATGTTGTGGATATCCAGAACCTCACACATAAACTGAATCACAGGTTGAGCTTTGTAGAAAGCTGTGGCAGACACTATGGGGAAAATAAAACTCAGTCAATGTTACACCAATTAAATAATTCATTTGAAGGTTGAATACACCCAAAATGCCCTGCAAACGCTGTAATGCTATTGAAAGTGGCAATGCTTTCTGCTTGTTGGACCAATGACAGATAGGGGAAAATGTTTTTATTCGAAAACTGTTAATGGCACATAAAATTACATACTTAACATTGCTGAGAGGCAGTCATTAATTTATCTTTTTAATCTTTAATAACCACATCCAGATCATGTAACTGGATAAATCAAGCAAAACTGTGTTTTTATAATCTTCTCTGACTTACCATCAATGTTCAACATCATTTTCCACATAGCTGGCCGCACAGATTGGTGGAAACCAAACCACACCTCCCTCCCCCCACCCAGCGGGTGATCATAGCCCTCGGGGGAGGAGAAAAAAGACCGTCCCACTGGGGTGTACCTGAAGCCAGAGAAGACAAATAACACAGATGTTACCTGCAGAACAAACATGTGCACTCCAAAATGATCCTTATCTAACTGCTACACACTGATCCTTAAGAAAACACTCGTCTCATTTGACTAGGTACGCATTGCATCGCTGAAGACATAAGCACTTTGTTTCTAATTGTATTAAAAGCCCTGTAAGAGTACTCATGGGGAACTCTTACCTCATAGAGGGCAGATGGCGCAGAACAACATCTACAGCGTGTATGGGATTGGTGCTGATTGGCTTATCCAGCTCCAGTGGATCAGACGTGCTTCGCCCAGTTAGGACCTCATGCAGCATGTGCCAGCTGACCAGTGACACGAATTTAATGGAGACCTTGAACAGCCTGTCCTTCCCACCTTCACCTGGCAAGGTCACATCCAGGTCCACCTACAGATATTTCACAAATTTGCATTGATATTTTATCCAGCCATACAGGATATAGTCATGAAAACCTTCAAAAGTATGAGATGTTCCTCTAAGTTGTAAAAAAAAAGGGTCAAAATACATAAGTCTTCATTAGGGGTTGCTAACGGTTAATTGACGATTGATTAATTGTCAATAAAAATATAATTAATAAAACGTATCGATGTTCATCGATAAAACCATGGTCGATTAAGCATTAATCATTAGAGTGCATAGTTTTGAGGTGCGTGTGGTGCGTCTCATGCACAAAACAAGTGCAGCAGACACACAAGGAAAACTAAAACGAGCATGCCATAGTTAAATATTCAAAGGCCTGGTTTCACAGACAGGATTTAGATTAAGCCAGGATTAGGCCTTAGTTACATTAAAGGGTTCACCCAAAAATGAAAATTCTGTCATTAATTACTCACCCTCATGTCGTTCCAAACCCGCAAGACCTTCGTTCATCTTTGGACCACAAATAAAAGGAGTAATTAAAGGAGTAGTTCACTTTTGAAAAAACTTTTGCTGATAATTTACTCACCCCCATGTCATCCAAGATGTCCATGTCTTTCTTTCTTCAGTCAAAAAGAAATTAAGGTTTTTGATGAAAACATTCCAGCATAATGCACTTTAATGGGACCCAAAAGGTTCAAGGTCCAAAAGACACTTTCAGTACAAACTGCAAACTGTTCAAGAGCTTCCAGACGATGAATAAGGGTCTTATCAAGCGAAACGATCGCTCATTTAAAAAAGAAAAATAAAGTTGAAGTTTTATAAGCTCAAATGCTCGCCTTGCTCTGTACTGCAATGCACGTTCGTGACTCTCCTGTTCGAACTCGTTCATCAAAACGAATGAATCATTTTCCGAGTTAATTCATTCGTTTCGTTCATTGAATGAACCAAATGACTCGGAAAAAGATTCGTTCATTTTGATGCAAGGCGAGCAATTTAAATTAGCGATCGTGTCGCTTGATAAGACGCTTATTCATAGTTTGGAATCGTTTAAAGCCCTTTGAACAGTTTGCAGTTTATACTGAAATTGTCTTTTGGACCTCGAACCGTTTGGTTCCCACTGAAGTGCATTATATGGAGAAAAATGCTGGAATGTTTTCATCAAAAAGCTTAATTTCTTTTCGACTGAAGAAAGAAAGACATGGACATCTTGGATGACAAGGGGGTGAGTAAATTATCAGCAACATTTTTTCAAAAGTGAACTACTCCTTTAATGACAGAATTTTCATTTTTGAGTGAACTAACCCTTTAAGACATTCAAGTAGCTTTTATAAACATTAGGGGGAAAAACTACATTATGTCTGATAAGAGGAATATCATAATGAACACACATTTAATCAAGACGCAAGTTATTTCCCACCAACCCTGGTATCTATTTATTAGGGATGTCCCGATACCACTTTTTCACTTCCGATACCGATGCCGCAGCTTTGGCTTTTGCCGATACCGATATTAATCTGATATTTTTATTTTATTTTTAAACTAATAAAACATATGGCAATTTTCTCAATTAGCCCCTTAAAATATACCTCCAGTATATAGTTCACAACCCACCCTTTATTCAAACACTACAATATATGTATGTGTATATATAAATATATATATATATATATATATAAGAAAATGCAGGTACTTCAGTACTTAAAGTTAAAGCTAGCTAGCTACCAACAGGTTTAAAGTTAAAACAATTTAAACAGCAGTATTGTACATTTTAAATACCAGTACAGTTTTTTTAAAGTAAGTAGAATTTCTATAATGTATTAAACCGATTATCACTCTTGTGTGTGTTAAACACAATCCACAATCTACTTACAGACAGCTTCATTATAAAGATAAACAACAAATCCCCAAAATATATGATCATAATCTATGATAAAAAAAAATGCTATTATAAACTAGATTAGTGAATAATACATATTGCTCTTTGTATTCTTGTAAAATACATTCATGAAAAACAATATAACAAAAATGAAAAAGATAATTATTTTAGATATAGCCAAGGCTACTAAAAATTGACATGTTTTAAGTGTATAGCACAGCTATTTAATGAGGCAGCAACATTAATAATTCTTAATGTTAATAAGCTTTAATTGCATCACTGCATTATGATATGAATGACTCCAACACAGTGCGGCGCAAAGCGCTTATGCGCATTCCGAGCGCAGAATGATGCGCTTGAAACCACGTGGAGTTACAGCAGCACGCAGCCGAGTATGCACCCTATGCATGCTGCACGTCGAGTCCGCTTTGAAAAGTTCAAAGCATAAAGGAAATACATATTGATGGACAGTGTATTAAACAGTATCTATCTATACAATAGTTTATTGAACCTTTTCTTTAAACTGTTTTAAATTTCAGTTACTGTGCGCGTGAAGAACAATAGTGCTGAGTGACTCTAGTGTTGTGATCTAACCGACAGCGTTCGACACCTGGCAGAAAGTAACACGATTAAGTTACAGCAATAAAGTCCAGCAAGATAATGTTGTTTTATGCGAAAACATAGACCTTTATCTACAGATAAAGTATAATAGTATTCACATTGAATCATCTTAGTTTCATCATTGACTGTAACCCAACGCGACACGCTGTTTGAGTGCTGAATGGAGAATGACTGACAGCCGCGAGAGGGAAAAGTTTATGTGATCTTGAATTTAATGACTTAAAAATTAATTTAATAGAGTGCACGAAAATGTTATGGTTCTTTAGAATGTTTTTGTGCCTTCTGTGGGGCTTAACAATAACATAATTGTAAATGCAAAATATCGGATTTGGATCGGCCTCGTCTGATCGATACCCGATCCCGCAAAAATGGCTGGATCGGAGCCGATACCGATCCCGAGTATCGGATCGGGACATCCCTACTATTTATGGGGCCATTTATGTGTCTTACCCCCCCGGAGGCCACTGGTAACGGCTGGGCGGTGTAGAGGCTTTTCTTGCCATCATAGACAGGTCTTCTGTCTCCAAAAATTGTCACCTTGAAGTGCTGAACCATGGTATCCACCACCTCCCTAGAAGACATTACAGAAATAAAACCAGTTTTTAATTTGACTGTATACTGACTAATTCACGAGTCTCTTAGTTGTAAATATGCTGTTTGTAAAATAAATAAGTGTTGCAAACAATTTCAAATGATATATTCTCAGTATTTGGCACCTGTTAACACGCCGTGGACACTTTTCTGGATTGATGTCCACCTCGTACAGGTAGACGTCCATCTTGGGGATGTCCACCTGGAAGCAGTTGGCCAGCAGCTTGATGGGCTTCCCCATGGTGCCATAGCCTGGCCTCCGAGGAACGGAGAACAGGGGCGCAGCCCCAACGGCTCCTGTCAAGAAAATCACAGGGGATTTCCATCAATACGAGTTCTCAAAACTTATTAGATTACTAAGAGTTTCAACATCGGTTATTACCACTGACATAAAAGTGAAAACCTAAACAAGCTCCCACAAAAAATTATGTGTAAAAGCATGTAGCTGATACCATCAAGAAATTCAAGCCACAACCTTTGTATGGACCTACAAGTGTTATTTCTTATCTGTCATCATTGACATTTCATGGAAATGAATTAATATCCAATTAATAATAGCGCAGCAATCACCCACTCGTTTCTTGACATTGACGTTCAAAAGAGGGGGTGGTATCGGAGTTATTATTCTAAACGCCTACTCATTGGAAACAACACTCAGCATTCTCACACCACACACACACACTACAGATTACAAACACCTTTTTCTACATACCATTAGACCTGCAGAACAAATAAATTCACAGTTGGCTAAGATGTCCAAAGAAATCGACCTTTACAGATATTTATTAAATAAAACACATTTTTTGAAAGCAAACGTGTACATTTTTTCATTTTTTTTTTTTTATAAACCTGCTGCGGTTTTAAATCCACAAAATGAACCAATTAATACTGATTTGGCAGAATCACCATTTGTAATCAAATGATGAGACAGAAATAAAATAATTGCCATTAGTGTGTGACTTGACTGCACTCACACACACTCATAAACATTGTTTTCATGTTTCATGGGGACATTCCATAGATATAATGATTTTTATACTGTACAAACTATATTCTATACCCCTACACTAACTTTACCCACCACAGAAAAATTTCTGCATTTTAACATTTCCCAAAAACAACACATTTATACAATCAAATGTAACTGTAACAACAAAATACAACTTCAAGGAAGGAGGTGGCGAATGTTAAACATAACTTAATCGTAACTTTAATTGTAAAATAAGCATAAACAACAAAATCGATGGAGCGGCAGCAGCAAACTGTGGCATATTAGCCCCAGACTCTCAGCCCCATCCTGCTTTATACCACAGTAACGTTAATAAAAGTTTAATATATTAGCTCATCCAAGAACTCGAAGTGCCGTCGGATTGCTTTCTATTGGCTGTGAAGGTGAAGACGACAACACCCATGATTCCACATTCATTCACAGCGTTATCAATATCAATAAGCGACTTCTAGCGACTAAACTTATATACTGTTCCTTTAACTAAGATAAAAAAACATTTATTTAAAAAAGTTAGTTAACTGATTAATTTTCGTTAACTAAATGAAACCTTAATGAAAAGTCATACTGGAAAAAAAAAAACAAACAAACAAAAAAAACAAACAAAAAAAACCCCATATATTTTCTGTAAATATCTATGGCATGTTTTAGTCCAGATTATAATGCAAATAGCCTACTAAGTTTAACTCTTTCCCCACCAGCATTTAAAAAAAAAAGTTGGCTGTGCCCCTCAAGTGTTTTAACAAAACACAGAAAGCTGTAAAAACTTGTCTTTGGCTGGGAAATCCTTTCTCATAAAAGACGAAATAACTTGTCAATGGCAGGGAAAGTGTTAGGCTAAGTATTTAAAGGTTCTAAATGTTTTATAAAATGAATCCTTTTTTTATTGCCTGTGTTTGAAGGGGTTGTAATCACACATTGCAATGATCCACTTTTCGGGTTTTGCTATTACCTCTGTCCTCTGAAGGCCAATATTCATATTTATAAGTGAGGTCTACCGGTCGGATTTCCTGCGAAATCCATCATATGTGACGTGCATGCGCGCTCCCGAGCCTCTCTATACAGTCAACCATGTCTCTATCCAGTCTCTATACAGTCAACCATGTCTCTATCCAGTCTCTATACAGTCAACCATGCGACCAACGGCACTTCAGCTGACGACATGGAGTCTGATAACAGCCCAAAACGTCCTGCCTCTTGCCGAGCGCTCTTGTTGCATTCTGAAACATCACCGCTAGAGGTAGCTAAAAATCGCATACAGCACCTTTAAGTATTTTTTGGAAAACCATAGCAAAAAAAAAAACAAACCAAAAAAAAAAAAAAAAACTGGATGGTTGTTTGAAACATTTAAATAGTGTTTAGAAACAGACGCTGCACTCTGAGTAGATACATTTGATTTTACTTCACGCCCGTAAAATAAAGTGTGCTCTATATAGCATGAATATGGGTAGTATGAATGAAATTAGGATGTACTACATCCATCATGTAGTTACTATCATGTGACCCGCCAGCGTCAGTTGTGTTGCAACTTGCTTCACTTTCATTAATATCCCCTTCAATTAAAATTGCATAACCGAGTGAAAACTTTTTGCTTTGTTAAGTGGCGTCAATACATATTTGCACAAAACTTTTGTGATTTTTTTTTTCTGAATGTCGATAAAAAAATATTGTGAAATGGCGGCGTTTCCATAATACTATGCCTCGTATTATGTCCAAACGGTCAGTGTGCTTTTGTGTTCATTCGTTTCTCCTTATTTAATCCGTAGGTCTAATTGGAAAACGAAAAATGAACGGTTGTTGTATTTTTTAAAAACGCAAAGTTGAACACCAAAATGTTCATTTGAACTGGATGGCGCCTTGTATGGCTGACACTGCCGTCGGTGTATGAATGAGTGAATGTGTGATTGTGAGACAAAAAAGTAAAGCGCTTTGATGGCCATAAATGCAGTCCATTTATCATTTAACAATAACGTATATGTTCATTATCGCGATATTTAACTGTATATCGACACGTCTAGTGTCTATCATTAGTTTAGTGTCTATACACGGTACTCGTACGGTCTACTTTTTTTGTAGAAGTAGTACTGTTTGACAACCCTAAGAGGGACATTGTGTTGTAACAGTAGGCGAAACTGTTACTGCTGTTGAACAGATGCTTTAGAGGGGGGTAAGTTAACAGAACAAAACTGTAACTGAGAGGTGTGGAAGGGGAATTCGACTACAACCGCTTCTTACACATCCCAGTGTGCCGTTGCCATGCCGGTTGCACTCATGTGGCTTCTTTTCGCCATGGCAACCATGTCTACACTTACAACCAATTAAAGGAAAAACAGCTGTTTCTATATATAGGCACAGGACCAATTGATCTCAAAGGTCACGCATCAACGATTGTGCACAAATCTGACCATGAAAGAGTTGATTGTACTGTTCACAGTCTTTTTCTCACTTTAGTTGAAATCCCTGAGAGTGTGTGGTAAATATAGGAGTTTCTTGACGACATAGACTAAGAGGAACTGCATGTTTGACAGTGATGTGGTAATACATTCAGCTGAGTTTGACAGCCTATTGTGTTGCTTGGAGTGTAACACTCACTTTACTGGCAAATGGGGGACTGGCACATTTACAACAGGGGTTTCACTCATTCCGAGAATGAGACATCTCCTTTCTCATCATTTAATTGCTCAAAGCTAGTCAAGCAAAAAAAAAAATTAAAGTTGTCTGTTACTGTTCAGTCAGACAGTTTTGCACTAGAGAGCAAATAAGCTTTTATTAATGACAGACTGACATAGCCGAGGGAACATATTTTATCAGGGGGGTACTGGGGGTCAGGGATTGATATTGCAGGGTGGTGGATTTTAAACAAATTCATTACAGACAACACAGAGGGAATGAGCATTCAAATGAACGAGGACAGAGTTACTTGAGAATGCTCAGAATTAAATAAATGTTAAAGGGATAGTTCACTTTGAAATTAATTTTTGATATGTTTTAGCTTACCTCAAGGGCATCCAAGATGTAGGTGTCTTTGTTTCCACAGTATTTTTAATTTTGATATTTTTCAGTCAAACCGTTAATGTCTATCTATGTCTATACACTGGAGGCTAAGGGGGTCCACCAAAGAGCATGCACAGAGAAGTCAAAATTAAACATGATTTAATGACTCGTAAATGAAAGTACACATTGATGGCCTAAGACACGAAACAAGCGGTTTTTGTGAGAAAACGAACAGTATTTATATCGTTTTTACCTCGTGTAATCACAGTGACGTCCAAGTGATCTGAATCAGTTGTGCACTGCCCAACTGAACCGAACTGAATCAGTTCAATGTTACGCCGGAAGGGATTCGCTTGCGTGTGACGTCACTCAATATTTACACTGAGATTTCGGAAGTTTTACCTAAACATATTTAGATATACCGAAATAGTCTTCCATTGCGGTTTCCTGTAGGGCTGTCGCGGTTATGGAATTTCCCTTGCGGTAATGTTGAGTGGCTCAATAGCGCGATATGCGGTATTACCGCCATTTATTTATTTATTTAATTTATAAGTATTTGTTGCTATATAAATAAAGTTTACGATATGGACAAAAACGAGGTCATTTAACCAATAACCGAAACTAAACAGCGTCTATATGCGCATTGAAAGCATGATTGAAAGGCTTTCACTTCACTCAGCGCGCATATTGTTATGACAACGGACTTTGAACCGTTCATTCAACGAACACGTTCAAAGAAGCTGATTCGTTAAAAGAGATGTAACGTTAATGAAACAAGATGTTAATTATTTTTAACTTTGAGTTCCACTTTTCAAGGCTCAGCTGATCAGCAATGCGTCGCATGGGTAACGCGGAAGCTGATGCTTCACTTATTAGAGACCAATATGGCATTGATTCAATGCGTGACTCGGTGATATTATTTTCCGCAGCTTCCTTGTGCTGTGGGATGTTGACCAGCGCTGCTGCTGACGCGCATTAAAATACCCGTGACGTGAAGGTTAAAATGATGATACGACAAATATTTCGCTTTCCTTTGACACGGGAACCTTTTCACGACTTCATATACAGGCGCAGGTAATCGCACGCGCTCTGCAGATCTCTCTCATTCACTGTCTGTGTGAAGCCTCTGTAGGCTACACATCACCAAGATAAACAGTCTTGTTGTTATCATTATGAACTTGTTTAACATTCAATACACATGCATGAAGTTCAAAACAAGAAGAAGCCTTATAAAAAAAACGTGAATATCGCGGTTGCTGCGGTTACGTGCAATCCTCTGCGGTTGACTTGTCAGAAGCGCGGTACTGCAATATTGCGGTTACCGCGACAGCCCTAGTTTCCTGTATATCTAAATATGTTTAGTGAAAGGTAAAACTTTTGAAATCTCTGTATAAACAAAGAGTGACGTAGGCGCGAAAGCGATCACTTCCGGCGCATGCGCAGACCGAAGCGCCCGTGCCGTCAGATCATTTTGTCATGGCTATGATTACAAGAGGTAAAACGATATAAATAGTGTTCGTTTTCTCACACAAACCGCTCGTTTCGTGTCTTAGGCCATCAATGTGTACTTACATTTATGAGTCATTAAATCATGTTTAATTTTGACTTCTCTGTGCATGCTTTTTTGTGGACCCCCTTAGCCTCCAGTGTATGAGTGATAGACAACAACGGTTTGACTGAAAAATGTCAAAATTGAAAATACTGTGGAAACAAAGACACCTACATCTTGGATGCCCTTGAGGTAAGCTAAAACATATCAAAAATTAATTTCAAAGTGAACTATCCCTTTAAAAACACTGCATATTTGACTACCTGGCAGCACAAAAATCAGCATCTTACCTTATGATACCCAAATGTAATTAGGCGCTCAGGAGTTAGGGCCGGTTCACACAGAAAGCAAAGACTTTCAAAGCAAATACACAAGACGTGTGCAGTGGAAATGGGGAAAAAAAGAAATGCATATTTTCGATGTGTGAGACGCTGCAAAAGTGTGCAATGGCTAAACAAGTCAGTCTAGAATGTTTACAAAGAAAAACAATAGAAAAGTAGCACAGTGGAATGGAAAAAACGTGAACGGCCCATAATCCCAATCAATGCTTTAATCGAGACTTTAATATTTAGTTTTTCACCAATGTCTGCATGAACTTGCATAAGTGTCAAATGAATTCTGTGACATGCTGGTACTCAACTAGAGAAGTCAAGTCACTCACTCAAATAGCCATTAATTCATTTCTCAAAGTCATAAGACCATATTCGACAACATATACAAAAACGAAATAATCAAGAGTAATTTTACAAATAAAGCTTTTAAAACTTAAAACATGTTGAAAAACAAAACTTTAATTTAAGTTGTGTCATCTTAAATACCAATGAAGTGAACCAGACTGATATATCCGCCGGGCCAGTTAGGCTACGTTCAGACTGCAGGTAAATGTGGCACCAATTTTCTTTGCTCGTGTGAACAGCACGAAAGACATGGATTCTGAGCTTTTCTATTCTGATTTGGGCCACCTCAACATGTGTCCTAAATCCAGTACAGGTCAGTCGTTTTGCAATGCGACCTCAGTCTGAACAGTCAAATCAGAGTTCATGCACAATTCATCATCATTCACCACAATTCTGCGCTCATGAGTCACTTCAAATATTTTACATACCAAAAGTTCTCAAGAAAATTGCGAAAGGTAGTGAGTGATGTGTCAGAACTCATTACTATTACAGTGACAACTCCATGAAAGCAAAACACGAGGGCACGTATCACAATAAATGTTTCAAAATGTTTTTTTTCACATCCCCGTCAGTTTTTTATTGCCTGTGAATGTATTCCCTGGCTTCAGTGGCAAATCTCGCTTTAAACAAATGAGTAATTGCTTATTTAATGTGTGATTATTTTCATATGACTGCGTGCTGTGTGACGTCTTTTTATCATAATTTTACAGATGAGGTCAGTCTAGGACCATGTTCTGTTCACACTGGAATCTATCTGATATTAGCCACATTTGTTATATCATCATCTGATATTGCCCACATGTTGAAGTTAGCTGGTGGTTGCCTGATACATGATTTAATAACATGAATCCTCCTGACTCAGATAAATTTAACCTTTGTTTCTGATCACTCCTCAAGCCCAAGTTGGGCCACTTTGGACCAAGGTATTCAGCGGGACAAAACTCCCAGCCCATTGGCCCCAAGGAAGGCCTAATGAGGCTTGATCAAGCCCAAGAAGAGAAAGTGAAAATGCGATTGGCCCTGGCACACACTAGCACGCTCAGTGCTCAGCCGACAGTGGAAACCAACCTGATCTCACGGGAATTCGTACGAATTTTACGAGGTGGCTAATTCGTAACAATTCGTACGACCTCACTCGTACGAATTAGTACGATTTTGCTAAATCGTACATATTTTACGAAATTAGCCAATTCGTATGAATTCGTACGAATGACCTATCCCTGACCCCGCCCCTAAACATAACCGTCACGTGGGTTTAGACAAATCGTACAAATTTGTACGAGTGAGGTCGTATGAATTAGTACGAATTAGCCACTTTTGAATCACTCGTACGAATTGGTCGTGAGATAGCGTAGACAGCTAAGGTGAACAGCTACAAGAAAATCAGATCTGAGCAATCAATCAGAGTTGAGCCCCAAGGCTCGCAGTGTGAACGTATAGCTTTATTCTCAAACATGTCTAAATAAGTAATATTTGGCCATTGTTATATCGTCAGTATTGATTAAAGGGATAGTTTACCCCCAAATTTTAAATTGATCCATGATTTACTCACCCTGAAGTCATCCTAGGTGTATATGACATTCTTCTTTCAGACGTTTGGCGTGCGAACGGCCGTCTGCCAGAAGCTAGTTATTTTAGTCGATAAAGTTTTAAATATGGATATTTTTCCTTACAAAAACGCATCGTCTTGGCTTCACTTCACTTCAGAAGGCCTTTATTAACCCCCGGAGAGGGGTAGAGCACTTTAATCATAGATGTTGGCGCTTTGATGGACTTCCAAAGACATAAACCCATTCACTCCCATTATAAAGCCAAGAGGTTTTTTTTTTTTACCCTGATTTTATTCGTCTGAAAGAAGAATGTCATATACACCTAGGATGGCTTCAGTGTGAGTAAATCATGGGCTAATTTCCATCCTTGGGTGAACTATCCCTTTATTGTCCTTAATTGCTAGCTTATTTATGCAATTTCTAATTGAAATTTTCAATTTTCAGTGCGTCTTTGTGTAAAATACCTTTAGATTTAGTAATGCAATTTTAAAAATCTTCATACACTGTGTTGACATTTTACAATGACTTGCCAATGACACTTGACTTTTCTGATTTCATCTTGCACAAGCCAAATTGTTATTTGGTGCCCTTCGCACAGTCAACCAAACGTCAACTATGTTAAAGCACTAACGTTTCTTACAATATTTGTTTATTATAATGAAGTCATAAATAATAATTTGATAAGCACTCAAGCAGTACCATTGCTATGGTTACCTTTGCAGGTGAAAACCACTGATCTATGTAAATGGTTTAATAATTTAAATAGATCAGTGCAAACAGCCCATCCTTCTATAGAGTGCAACTATTGGGTTCTGGAAGTAGAAACTCCATTCACTTTTTTCCCATATGGAAATTGATTTTGAACAATAACTTAAAAAAATTTTTTTTAAAAACGTGGTATTTGCTTCTGTCAGCACACATCATGTCAGCTTACAAAAAAATGAATAATCATGTTTAAGTGGAATTACCCATGATGTTGTACAGAAAATTACACCAATCAGAGCGTCGAAAAAAGCAAGCACTGTGAAAGAAAACACTATATATATATATATATATTTATATTGCAATAAATGTAAAATATATTGTTTTTATACATATAACATTTTTAACTAAGCCGTTTTATATCCCTATTTTCAAACTGATTATGCTGTTCGCAATGCATCATGGGATTGTAGTTATTTCCCCAACTAAAAATGTAAACAAGTCTTGTACGTACCTTTGTCTTTTTGTCTGATTTTCTATTATTTTTTTGCTTCAAAACAAAGTTTGTAGTGTTGTGATCATAACTGATAGACTTGGTCCATGTGGCATAATTTTGTAACATCCTAATGGGAAACCTTTATGAAAAAAATACTTGTGGGAGAAAAGCACAACAAATTAAAGTTGTTGCACTCTATATCAGTCAAGACAAGGTCCTGGTTATTTTTATTTTTTTTAAAGTGACTTGGGGAAAATAATTTCTATAGGGTCTTATATTTATCTATTTAATTATATTTATATAGCTCCTTTCAAAAAAATATTACAAAGTGCTTTACAATAAGAACATATAATAAAACAAATAAGATACATAACTATATGCACTTATCTTGCACAAGCCAAATTGTTATTTGGTCCTCCCTGCACACAGTAGTCGACAATGAAAGACTTTATAAAAAAAAATTATAAAAAAATAAAAACTAACTTTTTTTTTTTGAATTTCCATATATATTCCAACGGACTAATAAAATGTAACCCCACACGTCCCAAATACATAGTCTACAGTTTTTGCACTATACATTATGAGAAATCTATCAAAAATACATTTTACTTAGGCTATTAAATACAGAACGACTTCCAAAATTCAAAATCCTAAATGAGATCGTTCAGATTGATAGCAGAAAATCGGTGATTCAATGACAGTCGCTATGGCAACGGTCAATCAGAAACATGCCCCTCCCCCTGCTCCACAAACACGCCCCTCGCCCCTCCCCCCGGCACCTGACGAACGCAGCACCTGTGCGTGTGCGTGACAGCTGGGCCACAATTGTGTGACGTCAGCAGAGCAAGTGAGTCAGGAGGATCTTCCACACACTGCATATGATACAAAAAAAAAAAAAAAAACCTAATCAAACTCTCATACAAATGTGGTTGCTACGCCCAAACGTAACTGAGTAGAAACTCAGAAACTGGCTACAGTAAATGCTTATTCATATCTGGAAAAGCAGTTAGTCATTGACCAAGAACTTTTGCTAAGCAATGAATGTGTGTTGTACTGACGGTGGACGTAACGTTAACAAAATTACACCGAGTACGGAATCGACAAATCGGTATGAAAAGCACAAGAGCGACGTAATTTACCTGTAGTTCCGATTTCCATTCATGAGGTCTCTGTCCGGATTCTAGCCGGCTCCAGGGGATCAAATGCCGGGTGAAGGGTGTTTGTTTTAAGCCGCTGAATATCCTCCGTAAATCGACCTACAACCCAACTCCTACTGCGGGTGTTGAAGCGGGCCGCTCGGAGGCTGTGCTCTGGTCTGAGGTCCACCCAACCAGTACGAGTCAATCAACCAAAAGTCACGAACTCCCCCCGTGTCTCCAACCGAGTGTCGCAGATCCGTAAATGTTACAAGCTGACAAGACTCCAAAGAAAATATTTGTAACAGCCGTCGCGAAAACAGAGTTTGCCAGGAGCCTCGAACCCTTCGCTCTGTGTCTTGTAAAGTGAACAATCTCTTATAATTTAACGACAAACACACATATATGAGGCTTATAGCTTAATATCCCTCACTGAGTCGAAATTGTGTCTTTTATTCCAGTCGCTTTAGACCGAGTTTGCCAGCGGTCGTTGACGTCTCATCGACTCCGTGTTACCGGTTTGCCTTGGTTGGGTTTACCATCTCAGTACAGTCAAGGCTATGTTGCCAGATCGCTACGAAAACTAGCAAGCTGGCCTGATAAAATCAACTCGGAATAAGCGACTTGCCTCGCCAAAATCAGCCGCAATAAGCTTGTTTGTGTTTTATGTTATGGTTTTAAGTATGTTATGGAAATAAGACAACAAACCCTAATCTCTCATTCTAATAAGCGACTCAAGCGAGTTTGTGAAGCAACAAGCACAACGTGACATTAAAAGGCGCAGACATGGCAACAATGAATCAGGGAGACCCACAGGAAATACCAAACGCAGGAAATGCCGTCACTTCCTAGATAATGGCATTTATTTGATCTGCATTTTATTGTTATCTATAAAAAGTTTTTTTATTATTGTAAAGAAAGAATATATATATATATATATATATATATATATATATATATATATATATATATATATGTAATGCATTTATTTAATGTCCATTTTTGAAGTGTTAAGTTTCAAGGTATGTTATAAAATGAAAAAAAAAACTTATTTATTTTCACATTTAGTGTTAATCATTGTGGTAATCTTATATTTTTATTTTGTTCATGTTTAATTATATATTTTTATATCAGTTTACAAAAAACTTTGGTCTACAGATGGCAGCAGTGTGCTTAGCATGCATGTCATTACCAGTGAAGAAGATCGAACTGGGATGTGTTCCGCACTGTAAACGTGAGAACAGTAAATTAATTATTTTGTCTATGATCTATAAAATAAAGAGGCATTCATTCAATTATGAAAGATTACATCATGTGGGAACAAAACAATGGCTACATATCGAAATATGTAGTCTAAATACAGCTAGTATTGAGATCAGTAGCCTACTCAACTCAAACTTTATGTAATAAAATGTTTTCTTCAGGTAAAAAAACAAGTGTAATTTAGGGTCAGTTCTTGGTCAATAACTTTTTTATGTTTTTTGTTCATCTTCCGTATTTGCCATCAGTTATACTGATCAGACAGACATAATATTTATAGGTATTTTATATATTGACAGTTTGCATAGGATTCATTATTCTTAATGTTATTCTTAAGGTTTCAGAGGGATGGATAAAATCATTACTTGTTTCAACAAGTGCCCAGATGCTTCTGTCCGTCTCATCTGTTTTCCCTGGGCAGGTGGAGGCTCGATCCACTATGCTCGCTGGGCCAAAGCTCTCAACAGCTCTATTGAAGGTAAAGATGAATATATAGATGCAGTAATACACAATTTCACTTTGAACATTGGATAACTTTCGTGAGGTTAAACAAAGCAAAAAACATAGGGCCTTGCATCTTCTTTTGTGCTTTAACTCAAGCAGATTAGTGGAGGAAGTGGAAGCTACAGATCAGTCACGTCAAAACGCAATTTGTTGTTTGAATTTCGTGATAAAATTGGACATCATTTGAAAGCTGAGACTTTGTTTCTTATCAGAATTACTTTAGAAGTATAATCATGCGATTATAAAATGAGAGACAGGCTACAAATAATGTTTTATAGGGAAAAACAGCGGACCTGGCAACCCTGGCCTAAACATTGGAGCCTGCTTTAAAGGGTTAGTTCACCAAAAAATTAAATTCTTTCAGTTACTCACCCTCTCGTTAAAAAAAGACTTTTGTTTATGTTCGTAAGACAAATGAAGGTATTTTTTTAATGAAATCTGAGAGCTTTCTGTCCCTCCATTGATAGTCTACGCAACTACCAATGTGGCGCTTCAAAAGTTCATAAAGAGATCGTAAAACGAATCGATATATATTGAGTGGTTTACTCCAAATTTTCTGAATAGACACGACCGCTTTATATGATTAATATATTTAATTTAAGCTTTTATATTTACATATAAACATTCATCAACACATACATCTGTAATGGTAAACGGAAGCTCAAGCATTTCTCGGATTTCATTCAAATTTCATTTGTGTTATGAAGATGAATGAAAGTCTTGGAACAATATGAGAGTGAGTAAATAATAATATAATTTTTATTTTTGGATGAACTAACCCTTTAATGTCAATGTTTTTAACTGTTAATGCGCTAATATTGTCATGTTAACTTCGACAGCCCTAATTTCAACACAAGGCACACTTCTTCACACACAGAATGAGACCCCTTTTGATTAACAGGATATATTCGGCCCTGATTATTGGCTGTTTTTAAATACAGTGAAAGTTGAAATAATTGCTTTTATCAGCTGATACCTATCTTTGGCCCATCAGACCCGCTATATATATATATATATATATATATATATATATATATATATATATACGTAATACATTTAATTTTTTAAATGGTTAGTTCACCCAAAAATGTACATTCTGTCATCATTTACTCTGTCACATCAGTAAGAACAACTCATGTCGTTCCAAACCCTTAAGACTATTGTTCATCTTTTGAACACAAATGAAGATATTTGTAATGAAATCTGAGTGCTTTGATTCACATATAAGCATTCATCAACTCACACATCAGTTGTTATAAACAGAAGCTCAAGCATGTTCGCTTGACATGCGAGAACCAATGAGGTTCATTCTCGCGTTACACAGCACGTTTGACCTTCTGCGAGAACCAATGAGGTTTGTTCTCGCACGTCATCAGGTTTCGGTTGAGCTTCTGCTTATGTTCGCTGATCAATGTTTATATGTGAATAAACGCTTAAATTAAAGGCTTAAAGACAATTTAAATATCTTCATTTGATGAACTCAAGATGAATGCAAGTCTTACGGGGTTTGGATCAACATTAGGGTGAGTAAATGATGACAGAATTTGCATTTTTGGGTGAACTATCCCTTTAACCTAATTTATTTGAAGTGTTCATATATTTTCAGTATACTCAGTTAGACTGCCAGGAAGAGAAGGGAGAACCAAAGAACCATTTTTCCAAAATATGCAGGAAATCATTGATGAGGTCATTGGTGTGATACTTCCACAACTCAAAGAAAAGCCATTTGCACTCTTCGGACATAGGTATGTGAGACTGTTGCTAAGCTATACAGGAAATTGTGACAGGTTTTAAAAAGTTTGTAATGTCCTGATCCTGATGTGTAGGGCCAGGACAGTGACAGCATAATAATGCAAATATATATATATATATATATATTTTTTTTTTTTGTAGTTTTGGAGCTATGACCTGCTTTGCCTTTGCCGAGCATGTAAAGAAAGTCCACAATCTTGAGCCGATTCACTTGTTTCTCTCTGGAGCTTCTGCACCATATGTAAGTGAGATTTGATCTGTATTGTCATATCTGTCAAATATGAATGGAATTATGAGAAAACAGCCAGAACCATTTGCCACGTGAAAAAAAAAGCATGATCACCCCAGAAATACACAGTATCTTCAAAAATCCCAAAATGAACAGATTTCATAAAACTGTTACATTACATTGAGTGGTTAATGTATTCGATTGATATTTTCATTTCTTTCTTTATTAAAAAAATATACTTGTATGTATAAATGTATCTAAATGTATTTTTATGTAATAAAATGACATTTTGTGTAAGTCTGAGACAAGACTGCAGGCACCAAAAAGAAGTGATTTGTCAGATCAAGACTTTCTTATATGGGTATCTTCCATTGGAGGCACACCACCAGAGATACTGGCCAATGCTGAGCTTGCCAAACTCTTCTTGCCTGCACTGAAAGCAGACATCGGTATATTGGACAACTATAGGTGGGTTTTTGAGAAGAAACAGACAAAGTATTTCCTTGTGTAAAAAACATCAGCATATGTGGCATAAGAACTTACATCTTTATATTATAAAATATGTTCGGCAGGTGCAGCAGACCATCAACACCTTTCTTATCATGTCGAGTATCATGCTTTGACGGAAAAGATGATGTACCCCATGACTTACAAGGCGAGTGGTTCAGGTTTTTTTTACAAACTAAAACAATTCTGCAACATCATGCATGGGTTTGATTTTAGATTTATATGTAAGTTTTGTATTGTCTTTCGCTTTATAGCTTGGAAGAACATGACGAGTGGGGACTTCACTGTGCAGATGCTTCCTGGATCTCACTTTTACTTGAAAGAAGCAGCAAATGAAAAATATATCCTGGACCACATCACAAAACATCTTGAAACAGCAGAGATGGACTATCTATGAAAACTTTCTTTCATTAATGTGACTGCAACCATGATAAATATATGCTATAACTATGTAGGCTACTCTTAATTCATATTCACTAATGGAACACAAAGAGAGAACAGACAGAGAGTAAACCAATTAAAGGAGTAGTTCACTTTAAAAAAAAAACTTTTGCTGATAATTTACTCACCCCATGTCATCCAAGATGTCCATGTCTTTCTTTCTTCAGTCGAAAAGAAATGAAGATTTTTGATGAAAACATTCCAGGATTTATCTCCATATAATACACTTTAATGGGAACCAAACGGTTCAAGGTCCAAAAGATAGTTTCAGTGCAAACTGTTCAAAGGGCTTTAAACGATTCCAGACGATGAATAAGGGTCTTATCAAGCGAAACGATCGCTCATTTAAAAAAAAAAAACAAAGTTTAAGTTTTATAAGCTTAATCGCTTGCCTTGCTCTGTTCTGTGATGCACGTTTGTTACCCTCCTGTTCGAACTCGTTCATCAAAATGAACAAATCTTCATTTGGTTTATTTAACGAACGAAATTACCAAATTGACTCAGAAAAAGATTTGTTCATTTTGATGATCGAGAACAGAGAACATCACAGAACAGAGCAAGGTGAGTGTTTGAGCTTATAAAACTTAAACTTTGTTTTTTTTTTTCATAAATGAGCGATTGTTTCGCTTGATAAGACCCTTATTCATCGTCTGGAATCGTTTAAAGCCCTTTGAACAATTTGCAGTTTGCACTGAATCTGTCTTTTGGACCTTGAACCATTTGGTTCCCATTAAAGTGCATTATATGAAGAAAAATGCTGGAATGTTTTCATCAAAAACCTTCATTTCTTTTCGACTGAAGAAAGAAAGACATGGACATCTTGGATGACATGAGGTGAGTAAATTATCAGCAAAAGTTTTTTAAAAAGTGAACTACTGATTTAATGCCAGAAGTATCCATTCCATTAATTAAACACTGAAATGACCAATATATCATGATTATATACAGTATTTATAGGCCTACATACAGATAGAGGATAAAAATCTGGCATAGGCCTATGAAATTGAAAGTAATCAACCTCAACCTGTACAAAATATATAGCTAAAATATTTGTATGAAATAAAACTGACTGAGCCATTTGCTTCATGTTTTTTTCTCCATTCAGGGCAAACATGTTTCTGACTATTTAAAAAAAAAAATACTTTATTTATTTATTGAAAAAATGCAAACGATGTTTTGGGTGACGACTTGGCACGCCGTTTTATAATGTTCTTAATGGGGTTTTTTCGCTGTTCTACGACGTTCACGTCGGACCTCGTCACCTGCTATTCGGTTCTATTTGCGATTCAGGAAAAGCACGTAGCCTATTACTTGCAATACCTGAGACTAGTGGTCGTAGAGTATGTCACGGTCATATGATGACACTGTCTCAATGAGTGAGTAATTGTTGAGCGTTACTATGCTATTTAAATTATTGAGGGAGCTGCGGTTGCGTCGCCCCGTTACCAGGAGACCCGCTTACTGTGTCTCTTCACTCACAGCAGGCAAACAACACTTCTGAAAGTTTCATCCGTCTCGGTAAGTCACAAAGTGAAATGTCACATAACTTTTTATTTTGCCGTGTGACAGTTCGATCTTTAAAAAGTTCAAATATTCAACAGTCTCTCAATTACGAGGTCATGAAAAGTAAAAGAAATGAAGTTTAAGGAAACATCTTGAAATCTCACGCCATTGCTTGCTCATTATGATTATATATTAGGCCTATAGCCTGCTATATCTATTATCTTCTTGTAAAATGTGACACTGAAGACTGGAGTAATGGCTGATGAATTCAGCTTTGCATAACCGAAATTAATCTTAAGTATATTCAAAAACAATTATTTTAAATTCTAATATTTTTTCACAATATTAGGCTGCTTTTTCTGTATTTTTGATCAAATAAATGCAGGGTTGCTCATGATGAGCAATCATTCTTTTGAAAATATTCTTCTTTGAATAACATAAAAAATAGTAATGTTTCCAAAACATACTGCATACTACATACTGCATATGTAGGCTATAAATGTATTACTGTGGCCTTTAAGAGCAAGACATGGCAAAAAACAAAGAAAATGTAAAAATAAATAAAAATCAATAAAAAATACACTGAAATACCACCAGTTTTATTATCAATTTGGTGAACATTATATAGTGGTTTCTTTACATAGTGCTTTGACCCTGATTTATGTCTGAAGTAGTTTATGTAAAACCAAAATGTTTTCAACAGTGAATTTGATAAACATTTCTGACATTTTGTCCAATAATAATAATTGTAATTTAAACTATAGATTTTATCAATGCATTTCATGCATGAATAACAATCAGAACGGTTAACACAAACAGAACCTTTAGATTCAGATGGTAAACCATTTTCCTGTTTGCCAGAACTACTACTTTTGTGTTTGTCATTTTGTTTCTATGAGACCGGATACCAGCAAACATGGCCACCCTGAGCTCGAAGCCAAGCTTGCGTTACAGTGTGTCTGATTGGGCAACTGGCAATACACAGATCTCCAATGTTGCTGAGCACAAGCGCAATATTTCACACGAGATACGGCAGGCAGGAAGAGATCTGCGTAATGAGACGGCCAATAAGGTAATGCATTAAAGATCAGGGTGGGAATTTGTTTGGCAGGTCAAAAAATTACTTTATTTTAAGGTGACATGGTTACATTGTCCTCATTCAAATAAGTACTAATATTAATAACATACACTTACTATAGAGGTACAGTTAGGGTTTGGTTTAGGGTTAGTTGTAATTATGCATAATTTACTTTCATTGGTAGGCCTACATATAGTAACGTGTCACTACATAAACTTAAAAATACTAATTAACACATATGTAACACTTTATTTTACAGTGTTCATTTTACACATCTTACATTTACTTGGTAGTAACAGTAAATTATGCTAAATTACAAGCAACCACCTATAACCAAACCCTAACCCTTATTATGCCGAAAGTATATGTAGTTAATTAATGCCCCCCCTGTGGTGAAAATCAAGTTTTAATCTTGTTTATATGCCCATGTAGTGTTTTTAATGTGCTTCAAGACAAACCATGTGCAAATTCATAAGTAAACACCATTGCTGCTGAGTATTTTCTCTTTAAAACTGCGGTGAAACAAAGACACGGATTAAAATCGCTGGTGTTTCTGACGTCACCTTGAAACCATGTGATCGTCAATATAGATCTCTGAGCTGGTGTGAGCAGGTGGAGGCAGGGCCAATTCCATAGAACTTATACTAAATGAGGCAAGGGTGTACTTACATATATGCACGAAAAAAAAACACTTAAATATGTAATTTTGGTGATCAAAGATGAGTTTTAAGGGATACAATTATTATACTTTGACAAAGACACCTTAAAATAAAGTTGAACCAACAAATTCTTTTTCTCACTTGATCAGACGAACTGGGAAGAGTATGACAGCAGCCGGCGACTGAGTGACAGAATCAATGACGTCTTACGCTGGAAGGAGAATCTGAAAGCCTGTGCACAGGAAGTGGATACAGAAATGGACGCACTAACCCTGGTGATTAAAAACATCTTTTTTCCATCTCTTGAAGCTATCTAAAATGGCAAGCCGTTTTGACTTTTATTCACTCCAAGGAAATGAGTTCTTGATATCAACAATTATTTCAGTAGTTAAAATATTGATATCAAGAATTAGATTTCTACTAGTAATAATGGCAGTTTTCGATCAGGAATTACATTTCCATAAAAGAAAAATGGGTAACACTTTAGAATACGGTTCCTTCGTTAATCAATAACTACACAAGAACCAATGAGTAACACAATATTAACAATAGTAACTATTATTAACTAACAAGAAACTCTGATTAACGAACTAGTAAGTAATAGCGCACAGATGAAAGTGGTAGTTCACTATTAAGTGATCAATAACTACTATTTTTTAATACTTCCCAGAGGACTAGTTTATTAACAATCTAGTAACTACTATTAACTAAAAGAAACTCTTATTAACGAAGTAGTAAGAAATAGCTCACAGATGAAAGTGTTACTAGATACTTCTGTGGGAATTACTAATTATTTGGATTCGTATTATAAAGTGATACGTTTGCACAAATCATGACTAGATCATGTAGTAACACTTGAGTCATTACTAGTTAGTTCCAATGATCTTCACTTTATAATACAGATCCAAATAATTAGCTATTCCCACAGAAGTATCTAGTAACACTTTCATCTGTGAGCTACTTACTAATTATTTGGATCCGTACTATAAAGTAAAGATCATCAGATTCAGAAATACAATCATTACCAGTAAAAATCATCATTTTTGATATCAAGAATTATGTGGTTACTAGTCTTGCGTAATCGTAATATCAGACATACCTGAATGTCTTTACAACACTGAAAAAATGTTGGTGAACATGTAGACAATTTTCATCCAGAAATTGCTGTAAAGACACCTCAAGCAACACATTAAACATGAAACTCTGAAATAGTCTTTAATGTAAAATGTACCATAAAGTTTTTTTACAGTACAAAATATGTATTGTACAAATAATATACTGTAATGCAAAATAAATAATGCAATTTAAGAAAAATGTGTCTTCTAAAAACACAAACAAACAAAACATCCCAAGTGTATTCATGAACCCATAAACCATTGCTAAGTCCAAGGAGGAGACAGAACGAGCCCTTGCTGCCACTGTTCTGCCCCTTGAAGTCACTGCGGAGTGCTTGACCCTGAGGGAAGGTCGTCGTGGCAAGGAGCTGGTCAGTGACCCTGTAGAAGCTGAACTTAAGAGGGAAGTAGAGGTGATCGATGGAGCACAACGCTCCCTTCAGCAGTGCATCGATCAGGCCTTTGAACAGCTGTGGTAAGTATAGCACAGTCAGATAGACCTTCATTGGTTTGAACCACTCAATAGCAATCTGCTTGGCATCTCCTCAGATCTTCTCAGTCTTATCAAACCTTCTCAGTCGTCTACAGGAAGCACGGCAACAGCTGACCATTGACCTTCAGGATAAAATAGAGGCGCTTGATGTGGACATGTCATGCTTGTCTCTCACTATACGGTCACCTGAGATCTCCCTGAAGCCCAACCCGACAAGGGTGCCCCCTGGGTGAGTAAATGTGCTATCTTGGTATAATAATAATAATGTCCAGAGAGTATGTTATAGGACAATTATAGGTATTATGTATTTAGTTTAAAATCTGCATAAAAAGGAAATTGCGTTAGTCGTGTCTTCCTATCGTGACGTAAAATCACTAAAAGTCTTCCTAAATAAAATAGTCCCTGGCCGTTTAACGTCCAGCACCTCTCAATAATAAAACACAGCTATTAAGGATTGTAACTAACCGTTGTATAAAATATTTTAAAATAAATAATATAATATAATAATGTACTATTTTGTTCACTTTGTTTGCAGTTCCACAACTCCTCAGCAGTGGGAGCAGTTCAGCCGATACAATATTACTCGAGCCAAAGAAGAGATGCAGGCCTCTGTGCAGATAAGAGACAATAACAGCATCACAAGAGCACAGGTGCAACACCTGGACTACAGATTTAATTGTTTACTGTATTTAAAAGCTTGATTTAAAATATTCACGCAAACTTATTGACTTATAGTTGAACAACATTTAGTATGATCACCATTTACTACATAAAGGCTACATGCCTCTTCTCTCTTAGGTGCGGAATGAGCTGGAAGCGCAACGAATGGCCGTAGAGTTTGCTCTCCGTAAGCGGACTCACCACCAAGAACAAGCCCATCATGAAATGCAATGGCAGTTGAAAACTGTGAGGCTTCATCCTTATTCTCCCCCTCTTTTTTATATATATTTTTCTGGTGGTTTTGAATATGCAATGAAACACAGATAATCTTGGCCACAGCATACTAACCACACATGAACTGTCATACAAAGTAATAAGTGGAAGAAAGTGCTTTACACTCATTTGAAATGTGAATTTTGGAAGTTAGTAATGACATATACACTCACCTATATATGATTATTAGGAAGAACACCTTTTCAATTTCCCATTAATGCAATTATCTAATCAATCACATGGCAGTTGCGTCAATGCATGTAGGGGTGTGGTCCTGGTCAAGACAATCTCCTGAACTCCAAACTGAAATGTCTGAATGGGAAAGAAAGGTGATTTAAGCAATTTTGAGCGTGTCAGACGGCCCGGTCTGAGTATTTCACAATCTGCTCAGTTACTGGGATTTTCACGCACAGCCATTTCTAGGGTTTACAGAATGGTGTGAAAAGTGGCAGTCATGTGGGCGAAAATGCCTTGATGATGCTAGAGGTCAGAGGAGAATGGGCCGACTGATTCAAGCTGATAGAAGAGCAACTGACTGAAATAACCACTCGTTACAACCGAGGTATGCAGAAAAGCATCTGTGAAGCCACAACAAGCACCTTGAGGCGGATGGGCTTCAACAGCAGAAGACCCCACTGGGTACCACTCATCTCCATTACAAATAGGAAAAAGAGGCTACAATTTCCAAGAGCTCACCAAAATTGGACAGTTGAAGACTGGAAAAATGTTGCCTGGTCTGATGAGTCTCGATTTCTGTTGAGACATTCAGATGGTAGAGTCAGAATTTGGCGTAAACAGAATGAGAACATGATCCATCATGCCTTTTTACCACTGTGCAGGCTGGTGGTGGTGTAATGGTGTGGGGGATGTTTTCTTGGCACACTTTAGGCCCCTTAGTGTCAATTGGGCATCGTTTAAATGCCACGGCCTACCTGAGCATTGTTTCTGACCATGTCCATCCCTTTATGGCCACCATGTACCCATCCTCTGATGGCTACTTCCAGCAGGATAATGCACCATGTCACAAAGCTCGAATCATTTAAAATTGGTTTCTTGAACATAACAATGAGTTCACTGTACTAAAATGGCCCCCACAGTCACCAGATCTCAACCCAATAATTGAGCATCTTTGGGATGTGGTGGAAAGGGAGCATCGTGCCCTGGATGTGCATCCCACAAATCTCCATCAACTGCAAGATGCTATCCTATCAATATGGGCCAACATTTCTAAAGAATGCTTTCTGCACCTTGTTGAATCAATGCCACGTAGAATTAAGGCAGTTCTGAAGGTGAAAGGGCGTCAAACACAGTATTGGTATGGTGTTCCTAATAATCCTTTAGGTGAATGTAGGTTAGTTGGTCATTATCCTCAAATAAACCCCACAGGGTGATAAAGTGAGGCATCAACCTGAGTTTATTTTGCGATAATGACCAGCTGACTGCATAATATCCGCTTATTATATTACTTCCCACCAAAAAATCAATACATGTCATGGACATTGATTTGAGTGTGTACTATTTGATTATGTTAGAAGTCAGACTTTGCCGTGATATGAGCGACATGATCTTGCAGTGTTGGAAATTGGTTGTTAGGGACAATATAGGCAATTATTCCGAAATATCTGATAGCAGAATGATGCGATTGATCAGTCAGAAACAGGTATTCCAGATTGCCAAGTGGTAATGGATGAATAGGGCATTTTTCTTTCTTTCAATATGTCCCACTGTCTCTCAGACTCAGGATGAGATTGCTGAGCTGGAGAAGGACATTAGTGGCCTGGAGGAGGACATGCATGCCAAGATGGCTCCTCTAAAGCTGGTCCACACCCGTCTGGAGAACAGGACAAAGAGGCCCGGCATGGACCTGTGCCGAGATGAGGTAAACTCCACAACCAGTTGAGTGGAAACATGCATGAAGTTAATTTTTTTGGTCCAAGACCCTAGGACTTTTGTCTCACTTGAACCACGAATACACACACACACACACACACAAGTTTTGTGGTTGAAATTTAAAAAAGTAACAAATCTTATCCTCATGGATCAATTTGATCCCAGGAATTAATGGAATGCGAGGAATGCATCAGTACATATAAACCTAAATGTGAATAATGTACTTAAATTATTATTTATTTATCATAAAATCTTGTAATTTAAAGGTAAGTAAAATATCAAAATGAAATTAAATAAGCTTTCTGGATAAAAAAAAAAAAAAAAAAACTATAATTCTAGGGCTTCAGATCATTTTGACCCGCGAGGGAAGGATGAGGTTACAGCAAATCCATTCCAAAACCTTTCGCCCTCACACAAAATACTTGAACGTGTGGATTCCTATTGAAATTATTGTATTTTGGCTGTGAAATTATCCAGTGAACAACTGAAACCATGAAATTCCTGATCGGATGGATTTCCATCCACCTTATTTTGCACTGCGGAAATATTGTCTGTGAATATGTGAGACTTATAATAATAATAATAATAATTCATTACATTTATATAGCGCTTTTCTGGAAACTCAAAGCGCTTCACATAGAGGGGGGGATCTCCTCAACCACTACCAATGTGCAGCATCCACCTGAATGATGCGACGGCAGCCATATTGCGCCAGAACGCTCACCACACACCAGCTTACTGGTGGAGAGGAGACAGTGATGAAGCCAATTGGTGTATATGGGGATGATTTGGAGGCCATGATGGACAGAGGCCACTGGGCAAATTTGGCCAGGATGCTGGGGTTACACCCCTACTCTTTCGAAAGACATCCTGGGATTTTTTATGACCACAGAGAGTCAGGACCTCGGTTTAACGTCTCATCCGAAGGACGGTGCTCTTTTGACAGCATAGTGTCCCCATCACTTTACTGGGGTGTTAGGACCCACACAGACCACAGGGTGAGCACCCCCTGCTGGTCTCACTAACACCTCCAGCAGCAACCTGGTTTTCTCAGAAGGTCTCCCATCCAGGTACTAACCAGGCGCCCTGCTTAGCTTTAGTGGGCAGCCAGTCTTGGGCTACAGGGTGATATGGCTGCTGCGCTACAAACCAGTGTGTTTATTAATAAGAAATGAATATGAAAAGAAATACAGAATGTTACGAATGGCCATGCTTGCTCTTATGGTAAAAATACGTAATATGATGTAATGAAATGACTGGATTTTGCTGAACAACAGTAAATCAGACTGCACTCATGTCATCTGCAATGATGCGTGACTTTTGTTCTAGTTAATTAATATCACCCTCTGAAACACAAACACAATCCATCTTAATCTGCTGTGTTTTGATTGGTTATCTCATAACTTATTACTCACAGGTACAGTTTGGTTTGGTGGATGAAGCCAAGCAACTGGAAGCCACCATTCTAGCACTGAAACAGAAGCTAGCACAGGCCCAGTGAGTCCAATTCCTCCTTTCATTTACAATATATAAATAATGTAAATGCAAAAGGAATCTGAACATCTCTGAAACTGTCTTGTCCATGACCAGGCACACTATGCAGGCTCTGAAGCAGCATGAAGCTCAAATGATAGAGGATCTGTCTCGTAAGCAGGATGCCCTGTCTCTGGAGCAGCGCACCAGCCAGACCCGCCAGCACCTGACTCTGAGGGTCCAGACTGAGGGTCTACGTTCAGCTGTGGTGCCGCTCACCAACTCTAGTGGCAGATCCAAGCTGGACCTCGCTTGAGTCGCCGTCCTGGTTCTTACCCCATACTTAAGGTGCATTTACTGTTGCTCAGTGAAAGTTCACTGGCGAAATCCAAATATCCCAATTATATCCCAATTATCCCTAATTACCCCAATAGGAATTTGCGTTTCATTTGAGCTGTGCTTTTTACATCTCTACGCAA
Organism: Pimephales promelas; assembly: GCF_016745375.1. The sequence continues at coordinate 10,011,618 of NW_024121211.1, read as the reverse complement.
TTGACAATTGATTTGGAACACATCCGGAACACATCCGGGTATTTGAACTGGACTGTGAACTTTGAATTGGAACAGTACTTGGGCAGTGACTGATGACGTTTCCCAAGTCCACAAGAACACAAATGCAGACAAGAACGCATATTGAGAAACGGCCATCGTCTTCAAGATTACTAGAAACTTCGAGACTGGTGTTTTAGAGCTGGTTGGAGCAACACTACTGGACAGTGGCCCTCCAGGAGTAGAGTTTGACACATGTGGTCTAAATTTAAAAGAGTCATATCATGGGATATCAAATTTTAATCTATATTTTGAAATAAGAGTCAAAATTCCTCATCAGCCCAATGGCTTGTTCGGAACTTCTGCAACTTTTTTGACGTCACACAGATGAACATATTGACACAGGATCATATACATTTATAAGTCAGTGATAGCAGTTTGATATTAGCAACTTCTGCCCAGTCCTGGCGAGGTAATAAAGAGGAAGTTGGGTAGATATTACATGTTTGGCAGACAGTTTAATCCAAAGCGGCTTACAGTGTGTTGAAAGGATACATTTTAATTCAGTACTTGCATTCCTGGGCATCAAACTCAAGACTTTTGAGTTCCTAGTACCAATTTTGTTACAGCCAGAGCTGCAAAAAATGGCTAGATTAATTGGCAAGAGAGAGGGTGGAAACTAGTCAGGGACAACTAAATAAGGTGAATCAATACAATGAATAATTATTTGATAACCTAACGATTACATTTAAAAAAATGTATTGCATAAATAAATGTGGTATGACTTTTTTAAATTGTATTTTTTTTTTTTGCTTCATTCCAGTATTTTACAAATTTCTATTTCCTCTTCCCATGTCTACCAATCTTAAGACAACTTTTTTTGCTGATGTGGAAATGAGTTTTGAGTGTAGTATTTCAAATATTCATTTGATTTTATGATTAAGAGTGGAGCAACCTCAAATAAATACACACTAACTTGCAAACCACATGTGAATCATTTTGTTGTATTGTTAAATGGTCCTTTTGGCTTCATAGTTCTTTCCAACAATCCATCTGTCAACAGATTTTTTATTTTATGTGAGGGAAGAGAAGCTAATGTCATATGAAAGGCTCTATTTAGATTGGACTTTGACTCTCAGTGATGAATGAGATAAAAGAATGGGTGACACAAAAATCTACGCAAATCCATTGGTGAGGGTTTATCAATTCTGTTGAAGTTAATAGCTACACTAATGTCTCTAAATGGGACCATTTGAGTCTATGTGAAAATAACAGGGAGGAAGATATTTCCCTATACGAGTTTAAATGCAAGGCAAATAATACAGAGCTTAAATCATGGTTGATCACATTTTGTTAAAGTGTATTTATTGCTAATATATAATAGTAAACCTAAAATTGAGGTTGTACATTGTTATTGAAACTTTTCTTTAGTTCTCATGTTTTTTGTTCTCATGCTCAGTGTGTAAAAGTTATCTGAACTAAATAAAGTTGATTTGACAAAAGAAAAATGTTGTGATAAATCTTGAAAATATTTTTACAGTGTATATACATATATATTTAAGTTGATTGAACTGGAAAAAGTGAGTTAATACAATGAAGAAGATTGATTTAATCATCAGAAACTCAAAATAATAAGTTATCTGAACTAAATAAATTTTTTAAGTTGATTTGACAAAAGAAAAAATGTTGTGATAAATCTTTTACAGTGTATATATATATATATATATATATATATACCCACACACAAAGATAAAGATGCATGATATACAGCCATGTTTAATAAACAGATCCAAAGGCCTTTTGCATGCCGCTATAAAAGCGTCAAGTTAATTCATTATATGCAATAGTCAATGCTGAATGATAAACCCCTAAACAGTCTCCTAGTGAGTTTACAGCTTCAGTAGTTTAACCATCCAGTTCATTTCATGTGACAAAGTCACGGCTGGATGGGCAATGCTTCCTGTAAAGCCCAATTATTCTGAATCATTTCACTAAAGGGGCCTGATCTGATGTGTGCACCAAGGACAAATAAGGCAACATGAGACCATATAAATGCCATCTTGCTACATTAAGTACCCATCCCCTTCCCTCATATCAGACCAATTCAAGCTCTTAGAAGCACTAACCACCCATCATACACCCCTCCCACGCCCCCTTTTTCTCCCCACCCTACTTTGCGCTTTCCAAATAAATACAAACTTCCGTGCAAATACGAGCTTCTCCATTGTCTTCATCTATTTTTTTCTCTCACACAGATTGGAAAGTGTTCAGCATTTTATTGATTCAGGGACCGCAATTCTTCCACACGGAATAACGAGGAGGGCAATGGAGAGCCTGTAAAAAGGAGTATCTGGTATTAGTTAATTGAGCAACAAATCTAGAAATTGATCTGACATGGCGCTGACTGCGTTCAGCTATGTCTCGGTGTTGATCTACTTCTTCACCTTCTTGCTTGGACTTCCCGGCAACCTCCTCGTTCTTTTCGTGTACATCCGTAAGGCTCGAAAACACGGCGCCACTCCCAATGTGGTCTACGCTCTTAACCTGTGCGTGGCCAACCTCGCTCTAGTGTTGTGGATGCCAGTCAAAGTGGCCGAGACGGTGCTCCAGGGTTGGGCGCTTCCAGCTGCCGTTTGTCCCATTTACAGCTTCTTTCTGTTCTCCTCGGTCTACGGTAGCAGTCTGATCCTCACAGCAGTCGTCGTGGGCCGTTACCTGAGTATCGCCTACCCCATATCTTACAAGATCTACCGCCGGGCCCATACTTCTTGCTTGGTGAGCGCCATTTTGTGGGCTTTAGTGCTCTTGCACGTGGGTTTTGCTTTTCTTGCCGAAGGAGGGGGACATTTTGTGTCTTTATCTGAGCATAATGTCTCTGCTTGCTATGAAAACTTCACCCAGGAGCAGTTGAACGTGCTAGTGCCTTTACGCCTAGAGATGGCACTGCTTCTCTTCCTGGTGCCACTTGTTTTGTCAGCTTTCTGCACGCTGCGCTGCCTTATGCTTGTCCGACACTCTTCATTGCCCTCTGGTGGGAAAAGAAGGGTATTAGCCATTGCACTCTCCACATTAATAGTATTTGTGGTCTGTTATGGACCCTACAATGTTTCCCATGTGGTAGGCTTTGTCTATAACACTAATGTGGAGTGGAGAAGCGAAGCCATGCTTTCCAGCTCCTGCAATGTCTTTCTAGAGCCCGTGGTTATGTTGATGCTTTCGCCGTGGACGCCGAGGGATTTGATTGACAGACTGTGCCGTAAGAGAAGAGACGCAACCTGCAAGTTGTGGCATCAGCATCACTGCAGTATGGCTTCCAGGAACCCTCAGACAACAACTACACAGGCAATGTCAATAATAAGCCATGGAGGATCTAAAGATGACAGAGCAAACAGAGCAAACCCGTCCATAAAAGTGACCTAATTAGGGTGCTGCAATACACTCATGGCGCAAATAAGAACATGGAATCTTTTTTAATCTATGAGTCACCCAAACAGACCTATTTAGGAGAAGGATATGAGCTGTAAGATAATGTTTTGGTGGTCATTAAAGATATTGTATGAGAAAGTGCACATTCTTTTAAAACTCACCAGGGACCAGGCACCAGCTGTCTATGCACATCTTCACCTATTCAATAATGGTTGCTTCTGTATTATAACTAGGGCTGTCAAACGATTAATCGCGATTAATCACATCCACAATAAAAGTTTGTGTTTACAAAATATATGTGGGTGCACTGTGTATAATTATTTTGTATACATATAAATGCAGACACATGCATGTATATTTAGGAAAAAAATATTATTTATATATAAAATATTTATATTTATATATAATATAAATCTATATACAGTATATACATGCAAATATTTCTTAAATATTTACAAGCATGTGTGTGAATTTATATATATATAAAATAATTATACACAGTGCACCCACATATATTATGTAAACGCGAACTTTTATTTTGGATGCGATTAATTACGATTAATTGTTTGACAGCCCTAATTATAACATTACATTTTTAGGGATTTTATCCAAAAGTATAAACTACAGTAAATAAATTGCTAAATATTGTAAAATAGTAATATCTAGTATGCAACATTTTAAATACTGATAATGAACCATGTACTTAATTTTTACCTATTCCGTGAAACTCTTATTCTGTAATTATTATTTCTACTATAATAAATAATGTGAATTTGTATTATGTTAAACATGGGCACTGTATATATAAATTAAATTGCTCTTACATTCTCTGGTATTATTTCATTTTCAGTTTTTTTGATGTTATGAATTGTAAGTATGTTGCCGCATACAGTATTATAAATATTTTTAAAATGTGTACACCTCTGCATTTTACAGGTTTTACAGGCCTAACAAAATGAAACAAGAGTCCTCTATTTTCACACGCACTAACTGTGGATAAAAACCCATGTGACAGTTTGTGGTTTGGAATTAGGTACGTCCCTTGTGTGACATAATAAACATACTGTACGTTAAAAGTTAGTACTTAAAACGAGAAGGAAGAAGGGTCTTGGTGAGTGTCTTTAAATATGTTCAGATGTTTTAGAAAATGTGTTAGAATACACCCGTTTTACTTATTGTGTTTAAAGACTATAAAAACAGCAGTGATAACGGTCAAATTTTGATGTAAAAGATAATAGAAGTGCAAATTTTCCAAAAAATTTTCCAGGCAGTTTTCAGGTTACAGACCGGTTTAAAAGCAGCATTGCCATCACCCATTGTCAATGATTGGAAGAACATATGAATGGTGTTTTTGCCTATGCAAATTAGGACTTATTCAATAAGTGTGGAGCTCATGTGCATATTCAAATTCGTGTCAAACTTGTAATACAAAAAAAGTTACTTTTCATGTAAAAATTAGCCTATTTTGGTGTATTTTGGGCATATTCGATGTATAACTCATTTGCATATTGCAATTATTTTTTAAAGAAACTTGTAATACAAAAAATGTGCTTTTAATGGGTACTTTCATTGTGTAAAGTTTTATTTTGTCAGGAGTAAAGGAAAAAATAGCCCCATATCTCGCTTACCTCCCGTCGTGCGTGGTTAGGAGCTCAACCTCTGTCTTGCATGCTCGCTCTAAATAAGATTACAGGATATTTTAACTAATTTGCGGTCAAACTAGTCAGTCGCGAGTGCCTCAACAGATAGACTACAGATAAACTCATCCTTCAGGCTTAACACATCAGCGTGAGAAATCAGGAGTGTGGCGTGACAGCGTGAGAATTGGCTCAATTGTGTGAGTCTCAAGCCGAATGCGTGAGAGTTGGCAGCCCCTGAATTAATATCAGAATATGGCTGTGTGTGTCTGAAATCGCAGAGTTCAGCTCCAACCCTGCTTGGCTGTGCATGTGCCCGAAATCACTCCCTCATCACTTTTCCCTTATTAGCCCAATAATTAACTTGAGGGAGTGAATGAAAACAAAAGTGAGCGAATTTCGATAGTTTGTGCTTGCTGTTTATAATCATTTGAAACTGGCCGCTTCAGTAGTATAATATTAAAAGAATGTTCTTGAACTCTGTTATGGAAAGTATAGGCTGTGTATAAACTTTAATTAAGAAATGTAATAATCAATTTAATCGGAATTTATACCTGTAACTCAACAATTAGGCTACTTGAAATTACAGCCAGGTGGTGTGGAACTAAACTCTGCAGGAAGTTAGTAACCTGAGCTAAAGTTAACAGGAACTTTTGTGAAAGTTGTAAAATTAACTTTTAATAAGTCTCATAATGAACCTACTAGGCCTATTCGTTTTTATTATACTGATCCTTTATTTAACTTAGCCTACTTTAGTTACAAATTAAGTAGTAGAATTTTGTCTTTTTTTGTGTGGCTTTACTGAAAAGGACTGGCCATATACTCATATTACTGACAAATGTCTAACATAAATAGCCTATATCAGAGTCAATTTTCACATTTTAAAGATAGGATAGCCATTTTTTATAAACATTTTGTAGGCTATACTAGTTTTAACTCTCATCACATCCTGATAGCAATCAATAATAGAAGTGGTCTATAAGTAAAGTCTCAGGACAAAAAAAAAGTTCATCCATCAATCATTTTTTTCCAGGGTATTTTCAACACTGCTTGCACAGACATCACGTCATCAGTGCGTTACGTTAAAGGTTCTCTGAGTGATCCTGGGTGTTGTTGACGTTCAGAATATTTTCAAACAAATCGGAGGCTAGCTAGACCCTCCCTCCGCCGCATCTCATCTCCTCCCCCTCCCTTCCGTGCTTCCTGAAATAATTGTGAACGTGCATAGTTCTAGCTAATTATATCCTTGTGTGGGTTTGGCGAACATAAAGCGTCAATTTAGATGAAGAAAAAAAACAATTTAACGTTACCCACCTGTCCAGCAAAAACAGAGCAACCTGAATGTCGGACTGGAAGCCCTTCTGCCGCCGGAGTTCTCGCCATCGTTCAAAAGCTTTGCTACCGATGTAAATTCGGAACTTCGCACGTTCTTTATCCGACTCCTTCATCTTTTTAATTTGTTCTTCAGAACGACGTCTATTTGGTCGTGTGTCGGCCATTTTTCAAACTTCCCTCTGATGCTTCTATCTCCTTCACACACACACCCCCTTCATGTGCACGCGCACTAACCCCCCAGACCCACCCTCAAATACTTCTTGCCAGTGATTGGCTGGAACACTGTTTGTTAGGTTTCGTGGTCCGGGTGAGACATGATTGTTTTTGTTGCCGTTTGTGGACCCTGTGGTGTCTACAGAGACCGCGTTTTTTTACAGTGTGTTTAGGCAGCTAGCCGATAGTGAGGAGACGTTTGATGTATGTGACAAAAAATGTTTTGGCCCCACATCGCTTAAAGAACCTTTAAGTCTAGGCAGAGTTAGACAGGCGCCAATCCCCGAGCACCACAAACAAACAGCAGCCAGCTTTTACAGTTCCTCCTTCTGAACCAGAACAGCGCTGCTGCATTCACGACATAACCATAATTACAGGACGGCAACAGGTGATGTTCTACAGGAGCTTTCTGTGTCAATCTTTGTGTTTCGTTGTCATCACTATCAACACCGAAATGAAACTGCAGCAGTCAGGGCTGCGTTTCCCAAAAGCATCGTAAACCTAAGTTGATCGTAGAGACTGTTGGTGGCAATTGTTCTACGAACAACTTAAGCTTACGATGCTTGTGGGAAACCCAGCCCAGAGCAGTAAGTTGTTTATTATTATGATATTTGAGACATGAGGTCATTTAAAGCCTTCTCTCAACTTGTGATGCTATGCAAACTGCCTAACAGCTGAATCCTTTCACATTAATACAAAATTTCCATGTATATCACTAAACACTGGACGTCGGATAGACGTGCAGATCATGTCTATATTGGGTCCGTCGGTCCTTGACCAATTCTGGACATCTATTCGACATCCAAACTAGATCCACGATTTGGACGTCTAACCATGGCCCAATTTGGACGGCAACATTTGACGTTCAACATTTGACTGTGATCTAGGTAATTTTTTTGGGACCTCATTTGGACGTCTATTACAGGTTATATTTAATTATTTAAGATAGTTTTTTTTATTATTATTTAAGGTAGCAGCTAGCTATACCACTAGCAGAAGCTGGTAATTGACACATACAGAGGTGTAATGCTGTAGCTCAAACAGTAGAACATTAGTGCTTGTGAAACGGCCACCTAGTGCAATGCTTAGATAGATCATGGGTTTGATTCCCAGGGAAAGCAGGAATGTAAATGTATAATGCAATGTAACTCACTGTGGATAAAAGCATCTGCCAAATGCATAAATATAAATATATGGTACAGACATTCTTTAAAAATGTCCTCTACCTTTTGGAAACATACAGTTATAGAAGATACTAAATTTGATGTTGAAAAGACGTCCACAAACGACCACATTTCGTCCCACCGACGTCAATATTAGACGTGCAAAATACGTCAAATAAAGACGTCGCCTGGCATTACAAAACAACCCCTTCAGTGGACCGAAATTGGACGTCCAAAAATGACATAGAAAAGACGTCACTCTAACGTCACAGTGGGTACACACAAACACACACAACAAAACAAAAACATCACTAAGTATGATAAGCTGTTTTCCTCATAGAGGATAAAAAATTCCCCACAAGGACAAGGATTTCAGATATTGCCATCTAAGTGGGGATTGTCCCCGCATAGTGTTTACACACACACGGCAGTTATGACGGCTTCCTGTGTTCTCACAGACTGTTCCTAGGGGGGTTGCCAAGAGACATTGTTTGATGAGCTTCAGTGTTGCAGATTATGTTCTGAATTTATTAAATTTCCGCTCTTTTGAGACGTTGCACACATCATGTAGTCTAATTATGCAGTCGAAATGCCTAGGACAGAGGTGAAGGGAGCTTGCAGACACTTTGTGAAACTGATGCGACAAAATGCTGAGGATCCTAATTTTCCTACATTGTAAAGGTGAGTAATTTTTGTTCGTTATACTTCATGAGCAGAATATTCCCTCAACATGCAGGAATGTTGCAAGGATTGATTTGTATAAAAAAAACTAAAAAAATAATTCTTTGTTATAGGAAGATCACATTGGAATTTTATGTTTATGTAATATTTTACACTTGTCCCAAATAGTGAAATAAATATAAACAATTTAGATTTATATTGTATGAAAATTATTTATGTAAATATTTCAGAAATTATGACAGTACCACATTTGGCAGTAGAATTTTGTTATAATAAAGTTAGTAGAACTTTGTTGCCAAGGATGCAATTAAGAGAGCATTAGCAACATGGTATGTGGAGATAAGTAAAAGCAGAGTAAATGCCATTAGTATTGTGAGGCATCTACTATTAAGCTATGATTTTGAAAATGATATCAATGATTAATAAAATTTATGATTTAATTATGATTAAAAATACTATGAAAATAACACTGTGCAAGACAAAGGATTCAATCATTTTTATAACAAAAATCTCATTTCATACTTTCATTTCCATCGCAGAATACTATTAAACACAATGCATCATTTAAAAATTTAGTGGTAGTAACACTAAAAAAGGTGTGAAATTTAATGACTTTCTGAAAAAGGGTAGTCTATAAATTCTTAAATTAGTGAGAGGTGTTTTTAGAGTCAGACCATGCCCATAACTGCATAAATATCCTGTTATAAAACTTTATAGCATTCTAGCATATACAATGAATTGTCACTGTCACAGGGGTCTCATTTATAAAGCGTGCGTACGCACAAGACGGGGCTGGAAACGTACGTACGGCAGTTTCACGCAAAGTTTGTGATGTCATTCTCAGTAATGTAGTTAAACACTTAAACTACATGAAATCATCACTGAGAAGGTATATATACGTATAAGAGTTCAGATGCAAAAGCCCATAAGTGCCATTTGAAATTTTCTTCTAGAATGATCATTTTTATCAAGCTTGTATATTTAAGTTCAGTAATTTCACTTAAATGGCAATTCATAGGTAATCTTCATTGTCATTTAAGTGAAATTACTGAACTTAAATATATAAGCTTGATAAAAATGATCATTTTAGAAGAAAATTTCAAATGGCACTTAGAGGCTTTTGCATCTGAACTCTTCATATATTCAGTAAATAGAATTTGTTGTGGATGCCAGGCTTTTGAACACTTTCCCTCCACTTTCCCTCTGGCATGCTGGTTAGTTCACCCAAAAATGAAATTTAGGTCATTAAATACTCACCCCCATGCTGTACCAACCCTGTAAGACCTTCGTTCATCTTCAGAACACAAATGAAGTTATTTTTTATTAAATTTGAGAGCTGTATCACTACCACATAGGCACCCTAAGGGATTGAAACTTGACATTAAAGAAGAAACCCAGAAAGTCATTGAAGAAAATTCCATGTGACAACAGAGGCTCAACTATAAGTTTATCAAGCGACGAGAATACTTTTTGTGCGAAAAAACAATCAAAAATAACGACTTTATTCGACTATTACTTTTCTTCCTTGTAGGCCTGAGACGAGAGTTTAAGAGATTTCCATGACGCATGCGCGAGAACTGCTGAATCTTCTTCTACTCGCGCATTCTACTTTTCGCGCATGCGTTGTAAACTGTTCCATGCAAATAATGAACAACCATGTCTATCTGTTTCTATTAAAAATATAAATTAATTAAAAATACTATTTGGCCAGTGGAAAAGATTGAGAAAATCTTCCTCTGAAATGTATTTTACACCATTTGATTTATTCATTCAAAAACAAGGCAAGGATATAGGCTACTATACAAAAAAAATAAAAATAATTATAATTTATTGTGACACGGCACATCTGTATTTCATATTTTCCTAACGTCTTACCTTAACATGGTATCACGAGGATGAATAATCATATGCAAATGATATGCAGATGAGGATATGCATATTTAAACTTGGCGTTGTAAGCTCCATGTATGGTTATTTTGGGGAGGAGACGCATGTGTGCACAATCTCCCACTGACTGGGATTTCAAAAGTGAATTCTGCGCAGTTTCTGGCGTACGAACGGTTTTATAAATCTGAATATTTTTTGGCGTACGCCATTTTTGGCTTTCGGGCGCACGTACACTTTTAGTAAGGAAGGATCCTACGCACAGTTTTATAAATGAGACCCCTGTTGATTTGTTTCAAAATGTAAGTAAATTTAGAGTTAATTTCAACATTATGTTTTATTTAAATTGCTTTATTAAACCCATTTTTGATCATTGTAAGAGCCATTATGTTCATTTAATGTCTGTTGTATTTCCACTGGTGAACACTGGGTGGAGTATGGGTTTTATTTGGTATAAAGGTAACCAACGAGTAAGAGAAGCCAGGTGTAATAGGAAGCAAACAATTTTTGACCGTGTTAAGATCAAGAGAGGACATGATAACTGGTGATGGCAAGCTGTTTGAGCATCTGAGCTGAAACCAAAATAAACTGTGTAAATGAAGTACTGGACTGAAGTGAGTTTGTTTAGGAGCCACGCGTCAGATATCCCTACAAACACCTCTGAGTGACAAGATGGTCATTTGTCGCTACATTTTGTCAAAAATTGCTTCTTTGTGGATTATCACGCATCACTTTTGGAACTTTTGAGCTTTCTATGGATTCCGATGAGGTTTGGATTAATTGGACCGGACGTGATTTAAGGACCAGTTGCGACGAAGTGAGCTAATGGATTCAAGGTATGTTTAGCGCTACATATGAAGTGTGCACACTTTTAATAGCGTAAATCCAATGCATTGGTTGCTGACAAGTTACTGACAAGGGAAATGAACTTAGCACACTGTGAAAATGAGTGTGAATAAGGGTGTTGAAGAGGTTATGGCGGCTGGTAAACAAACAGAGACAAGTGTACCGGTTGAAAAGATTGAGGTTGAGTCCGTGAAAGAAAAACGGCTTATCAAACTTACTCCAAAGGCATTATTAGAAAAATTGGAAGCATTGCAGAAAACAAGAACAACTAAAGTCAAAAAAGCAAAGAACTTGATGGTTATTATAAAAGATTTTATGCTTAACCGAGAGTATGAAAAGGAAGTGCAATGTTCTTTTGGGAAATTCATAAGATTGTGTGATGAAGCAAGAGAAGTGCACAATTCTGTGATGGTTATTTTGCCCAATGACGAACAGGAAAAGCAACAAACATGGTTCAATGGAAAGATGTTAATTTTCAGTGGGTTCAAAGATGATGTTCAAAAATGGTTGAATACTGAAAGTCAAGTTTCACGTTCCGGTGTCGATGGTGATGCTTTTCAAGAGGACATTCAACCAAATGATAGTGTTTCAAACATTTCCTCACGTGGGTCAAGTAAACCATCAAGTGGAAAAGGTTCTAGCAGTGTGCGTACTGGGAGATCTTCTGCTTCTTCAGCACGAATTATAGCAGAGGCAGAAAAGGCTGCATTAATTGCACGTGCAACTGCTTTAAAGGAAAAACATGCTTTGGAGGTACAACAGGAACAACTGAGGCGAAGACAAGAGCAAATGGATATTGATGCAGAAATCGCTGCTGCTACTGCTAAAATTGCGGTTTTAAACAACTCTGATAATCAGCATCCTAAAACCCTTTCTGATGGTATGAATGCATATTATGATACAGGAACTACAAGGAGCGGCAAAGAAGTTACTCTTAACCCTCATGTTGAGGAATATAAGCCAAGGAATGTGATTCAGCAAACTCACAGTGCACTGCAATCTGATCTTCATTCTGTTTCACAAATGCAAACTTCAAGTGTAATACAGAACAGTAATGGAACATCAACGTCAAACATCTACAGTATAATGCAAAAGCAAAATGAGATTACTGCTCTTCTTGTACAACAGCATCAAGCCAGCGCACTGCCTCAAAGAGATATTAATGTGTTTGATGGTAATCCTTTGCAATATAGAACTTTCATCAGAGCTTTTGAACATGGAATAGAGGACAAAACCAGTAATTATCGAGATCGTTTGTACTTTCTGGAACAATATACGCAAGGTCAACCTAAGGAACTTGTGCGCAGTTGCCAGCACATGGATCCACAAAGAGGATATGTGCAAGCTAAAGCATTGCTAAAGGAACATTTTGGCAATGAGTTCAAAATAGCCACTGCATATATAGAGAAAGTACTTGGATGGCCTTCTGTAAAATCAGAGGATGTAAGTTCATTGCATAGTTATGCTCTTTTTTTGCGTGGATGCTGTAATGCTATGGAAGAAATTGAGTATATGAAGGAGCTGGAGATGCCAAGCAATTTAAAAACAGTCATCATGAAGCTGCCTTATAAATTAAGGGAAAATTGGAGAACTGTTGCTTGTGAACTAATGGAAAGGCACAATCGAAGAGCGCAGTTCAAGGACATTGTTACATTTGTTGAACGTCAAGTCAAAATGTCATCTGATCCATTTTTTGGTGATATTCAGAGTACTCAAACTGTGCAGCAGAAACCTCAACCTAGGAATACAATTAGAAACAGCTTTGCAACAACGGTTGTTACCAACAACAAATCAAGTCAGTGCTGTGTGTCTGATTTCAGATCAAATTCCCAAGTTATATGTTTGTACTGCAAACGTGATCACTTATTGGAGCAGTGTACACAAATGCAAAGCAAGATGCACAATGAAAAGCTGAACTTTCTAAAGGAGAAAGGTATTTGCTTTGGCTGTCTTTGTGTTGGACACATGAGCAGAGACTGTGATAAGCGCTTGACTTGCACAATATGTGCCCAAAGGCATCCCAGCATTCTGCATATTCAACAAAAGGAGAGAGAGTGCACTCAAGGACAGGACCTTCCATCACTAGGAAATGCCTTTGTCCAAAGTGCCCTTCAAGCATATGGTCAAACAGGGGCCGGTGATGGAGAATGTGCATTATCAATTGTACCAGTTAAAGTTAAGTCCTGTAAAGGACAAAAGGTAATTCAAACATATGCATTCCTTGATCCTGGAAGTTCTGCTACCTTTTGTTCAGAACATTTAATGCATCGTCTGAAATTAAAAGGAAGGAAGACTAATATTCTTTTGAAAACAATGGGTGATCAAAGATCTGTTAGTAGTTCCATTTTGACTGGTTTGGAAGTGTCTAGCCTTTATGATGACATATTTTACAGTCTTCCGGAAGTCTTCACTCAGGAGAAAATGCCTGTGTCCAAAGAGAACATTGTCACTGAAGGGGATTTACATAGATGGCCATACCTGAAAGGTGTTAAGATTCCCCAAATTCCTGCTGATGTGGATTTGCTAATTGGAGCAAATGCTTCCAAGGTAATGGAGCCCTGGGAGGTTAAAAACAGTGATGGAGAAGGACCTTATGCAGTTAGAACTCTACTTGGATGGGTTGTCAATGGACCTCTCCAAGGAAGAAAGGACAATGGGAGCACAAGTGAAAGGACGAATATTACTGTTAATAGGATTTCTGTTGACAAGCTGGAGGAGATGCTCAATAAACAGTATAACCATGACTTTAACGAGATTGCTTCTGAAACCAAAGAAATGTCAAGAGAAGATCATGCATTTATGGAAAAGGTAAATGGGTCAATTAAGCTTCAGGATGGACACTACAAATTGAATCTTCCATTCAAAAGGGAAAATCCCATGTTGCCAAATAACCTTTGTGTGGCTAAACAGAGACTCGTGGGATTAAAGAGGAAATTGGACAGAAATAAGACGTTTCATCAAGAATATAGTACTTTCTTGGATGAGGTCATCAGTCAAGGTTATGCTGAAAGAGTACCATTGCATCAGTTAAAACAGGATAAAGGAAAGGTTTGGTATATCCCTCACCATGGGGTCTATCACCCTAAGAAAGGAACGTTAAGAGTGGTATTTGACTGTGGAGCTGCTTTCAAAGGTACATCGCTTAATGATCAATTGCTGCAGGGCCCTTGTCTGACAAATTCACTTTTGGGAGTTCTTGTGAGGTTTCGACAAGAGCCTATTGCATTTATGGCTGATGTGAAAGCGATGTTTCATCAGGTCAAAGTTGCCACAGAGGATACAAATTTTCTTCGTTTCTTGTGGTGGCCAGATGGTGACTTGAAGCGAGAACCTGTGGAATACAGAATGAACGTCCATTTGTTTGGAGCTGTGTCATCCCCAAGTTGTGCTTGTTTTGCACTACGTAGGACCGCAGAAGATAATAAGTTCAATTTTCCAGAAAAGGTCATTGACACAATTCATGCCAACTTCTACATGGACGACTGTCTGAAAAGTGTAGCTTCAGAGGAAGAGGCCATATTGATGATCAAAGATCTCACAGCTGTGTGTTTAACTGGAGGTTTCCAATTGACCAAATGGGTCAGTAATAGCCGTTCTGTGCTACAAACTGTACCTGAAGAACACCGAGCACATGGCATAAAAATTATGGATTTGGACCAGGATCAACTACCAGTGGAGAGAGCTCTTGGTTTGTTGTGGTGTGTTCAATCAGATACTTTCAAGTTTAAAATGAACATCAAAGACAATCCTTGCACCAGACGTGGTGTTTTGTCGATTGTGTGCTCTGTGTATGATCCTTTAGGATTCTTGGCACCATTCACACTTACAGCAAAATTGCTTCTGCAAGAACTATGTAGAACAAGATATGGATGGGATGATCCGCTACCCTCAAATCTTCAAAAACAATGGTCTTTATGGTTAAAAGAGCTTGAGAGGATTGCAGATTTTGAGGTGAATAGATGTTTAAAGCCCACAGGATTGGACCAACTTACCAACATTCAGTTGCATCATTTCTCTGACGCAAGTACACTTGGATTCGGTACTGTAACATATCTTAGAATGGAGACAAACAAGGATGTCCATGTTCATTTCCTGCTTGGCAAATCAAGAGTAGCGCCATTGAAGCATGTGACAATTCCACGTCTTGAACTGACAGCCGCTGTACTTGCTGCTCGAGTGGATAAGATGTTGAGGGCAGAGTTACAGTTTCCATTGGTGGAATCAGTATTTTGGACAGATAGTACATCCGTGCTAAAATACATAAAGAATGAGGACAAACGTTTTCTGACCTTTGTGGCCAACAGGATCTCTTTTATAAGAGAAGTTACAAGACCGTCACAGTGGAGATATATATCTACATCTCAAAATCCTGCCGACTGTTGTTCAAGAGGTATGAAAGCAGACCAGCTGTTATCAAGTGAAGAATGGATCAGTGGACCACACTTTCTATGGAAACCGCAGGAAGAGTGGCAAGTGCAAATAGTTGATTCTACTCTTAAGGTCAATGATCCTGAGGTAAAGAGGAACATGATTGTGAACACCATTGGTGTAAATGAAGTGTCGAGTGCAACAAACGCCACTCATAGACTGATTGTACACTTCTCAGACTGGCTAAAGCTGAAAGTTGCTGTTGCCTGGTTTTTGAAGCTAAAGAAAGTTCTTAGGCAACGGAGTCAAAGGCGAAAAGAAATCAAAACCTCTTTAGATTCCTTGGGTGTATTGCCATCTTCCAAGAAATTAGAGAATGAGCTTCAAACGCTAACATTCTCAACGACTACAAGGAATTTAACTTTGGAGGACCTAATTGAAGCAGAATCCGCTATTGTTGCATTTAGTCAACAGCAACAGTTTGGAAAGGAAATTGCTGCCTTATCAGCTTCATCTGAGTTAAGAGTAAAACGAGACAGCAAGTTGTACAAGTTGGATCCTGTCTTTCAAGATGGGTTAATAAGAGTTGGAGGACGACTGAGGAATGCTGCTATGCCTGAGGAAAGGAAGCATCCTATTATTCTTTATAAAGATCAGCACTGTGCCACACTTATTTTGCGGCATATTCATCAACAATTGGGTCACAGCGGAAGAAATCATATGCTTTCCAAGCTGAGAAAGAAATATTGGATCATTAAAGGTAATGCAGCTGCTAGAAAAATCATATCTAATTGTGGCCATTGTAGACGTCATGGAGTTAAAGCTGGTGAGCAGAAGATGGCGGACTTGCCAAAAGAGAGACTCATTCCCGACCTTCCTCCATTTACGAACGTAGGAGTGGATTATTTTGGTCCTGTAGAGGTCAAAAGAGGACGCTCCATGGTGAAACGTTATGGGGTCATCTTTACTTGCATGGCAAGTAGAGCAATTCATCTGGAAGTTGCTTATTCCTTGGACACTGATGCATGCATTAATTCTCTACGCAGATTTATTTGCAGACGAGGACAAGTTGTTCAAATAAGATCAGATAATGGTACCAACTTCATTGGAGCAGAAAGAGAGTTAAGAGAATCACTTAATTCATGGAATAAGAGCCAGATTCAAAAGGCAATGCTTCAGGAAGGTGTTCAGTGGAGTTTCAATCCTCCAGGGGGCTCACATTATGGAGGAGTGTGGGAGCGTATGATCAAAATGGTCAAGAAAATTTTGAGTTCTATCTTACATCAACAAACTCTGGATGATGAGGGATTTCATACTGTGTTATGTGAAATTGAGGCCATTTTAAACGATCGTCCAATAACAAAGCTGTCAGATGATCCTAATGACCTAGAGCCACTTACTCCAAATCACCTTCTTCAAATGAAAGGCAAACCAGTTCTACCACCTGGACTCTTTGGCCAATCAGAGTTATACAGCAGGAGGAGATGGAAACAGGTCCAATACATGTGCGACTTATTCTGGAGAAGATGGACAAATGAATATTTGCCTTTGCTTCAAGAGCGACAGAAATGGAACAAGGAAAGAAGGAGCTTTGCTCCTGGTGATATTGTAGTCATTGTGGATTCCACAGCCCCACGTGGATCCTGGTTGATGGGACGAGTCTTGGAAGTTTTTCCTGATAAAAATGGACTTGTACGTTCTGTGCGAGTACAAACTAAAACCAGTGTACTTGAGAGACCTGTGACCAAGCTTTGTCTATTGTATGACAGCCTGGAAAAGTAAGGACTGATTGCAAGGACTTTATGCTATAACAAACAGAAGATTGTTCAAGTACCATGTCGTATAGAGTCGCTTTGGACTTTAATGGCTCTTTGCATAATTATTGTATTGAATTGTAATGTCTATCTGTCATGTACAATTAGGGGCCGGAGTGTAAGAGCCATTATGTTCATTTAATGTCTGTTGTATTTCCACTGGTGAACACTGGGTGGAGTATGGGTTTTATTTGGTATAAAGGTAACCAACGAGTAAGAGAAGCCAGGTGTAATGGGAAGCAAACAATTTTTGACCGTGTTAAGATCAAGAGAGGACATGATAACTGGTGATGGCAAGCTGTTTGAGCATCTGAGCTGAAACCAAAATAAACTGTGTAAATGAAGTACTGGACTGAAGTGAGTTTGTTTAGGAGCCACGCGTCAGATATCCCTACAAACACCTCTGAGTGACAAGATGGTCATTTGTCGCTACAATCATTATTAATCACGGATAATGACAAAAGTTTTTCAATTTTTGTTTTTCAATTTGTCTGTTATCACCATATTGAATCTTACTGACTCATGCTATTCTGTTCTCTGCAGTGTTTCTACCACCTGTTGACCACCTGTGAGGTACAGACCAATGGCCAAGTTGATCCACCACACTCTCTTGATATTCTACATCCTCACCTTCTTGTTCGGCCTTCCTGCCAACATCCTAGCGTTCTTTACATTCTGTCGAAAAGTTTACCGCAAACCCACCCCAATCGACATTCTCCTGCTAAACCTGACAATATCTGACCTCATCTTCCTCGCAGTCCTGCCTTTCAAGATGAAGGAGGCCATTGACAACTTACACTGGAGCCTTCCCTATTACCTGTGCTCCATTAGCAGTTTCCTTTTCTTTTCCACCATCTACACCAGCACATTATTTCTGACTGCGATTAGCATAGAACGCTATCTAGGCGTTGCTTTTCCGATCCGGTACGCTTTGGGCCGCCGGCCGCGCAACGCTGTGATCGCAAGCTGCTTCCTCTGGCTTCTAGGATCTCTCAACCTCAGCATCGTGTACATCGTGCCATACATAAACTCGACTGACAACTCGAGCAACAGCATGCTACAGCCCAATCCCCACGTGAGAATTTGCTACGATAATTTCACCAAAGAGCAGCTGAAAATTCTACTTCCTGTTCGTCTGGAGCTTTTTCTCATGCTTTTCTGTATACCCCTCCTCATCTGCTGCTTCTGCTACATTAACTTCATTCGAATTCTCTCCAAGCTGCCCCATCTCGGAAGACGTCGTAGACTCAGGGCCATTGGGCTTGCGGTTGGGACGCTGTTGGTTTTCACCATTTCTTTTAGCCCCTATAACATCTCGCATGTGGTTGGTTTCATCCACGAAAATAGCGAGGGGTGGCGTCACTTGGCGTTGATCTCCAGCACCCTAAACGCCTGTTTGGACCCAATCATCTTTTATTTTTCGTCGGCTGCCGTTCGCAGTGCCATACGAGCATGCGTTAATGGTCTGAAAGAGAAACTGCACATTGTGACATGCAGAAGATGCTGTCCTTCTGGCCCTTCCAAAGCTGAGGCCAACAAGGAGACAAACCCACCTATTGACCTGGGGTGAGCAACGAGACACAGACAGTATTTCATTTCACTTAGGACTATAGGTGTTGTGTGCATGTACTGGGAAGTTTACTTGATGAGAGGTAAATTAAATCGGTTATTTGGATTACACAGAAAATGTATTTATGAGAAGAACTGTGATGGTCCCCCTCTCCCCCAACATAAATGATCAGAATAAAATGTATTTGAATTCACCACTTTGTTAGTTCATTTTGGTTCTGCGGTGTGACTAACTTTAAAAGTACAAATAGTCTTAATTAATATGTGGTCATAAAGGCTGCAAGCACTATAATTGTAAAGTAACTTGCTCAGGAAAAATTGGTCTAGAAACAATTTTTCACTCACAAATACATTAACAAAGAATTGCCAAGTATAACACTCTGAAGTAAATGTGAAATTTTGATACACAAAAACTGAATTTTGATTGTATTTACAACAGTGTATGTTTTCTTTCCAAAAGTATTTCATGTCAAAAATTCATTAATGGAGGTGAATTTCTATAAAAATAAATAAATATTCTAATTTTAAAAATAGATACAAAAGTTTAAGTTTTATAAGCACTCTTGCTCGCCTTGCTCGACTCTCCTGTTCGAACTCGTTCATCAAAATGAACGAATCTTTTTTCGAGCCATTTGGTTCATTCAACGAACTAAATGACTCGAAAAAAGATTTGTTTATTTTGATGAACGAGTTCGAACAGGAGAGTCTCGAACGCGCATCACAGAACAAACCAAGGCGAGCCTGTGTGCTTATAAAACTTAAACTTTTGTATTTATTTTTAAAATGACCGATCGTTTCTCTTGATAAGACCCTTATTCATCGTCTGGTGTTGTTTAAAGCCCTTTGAAGCTGCACTGAAACGGTCATTTGGACCTTGAACCTTTTAGTCCCAGTAAAGTCCATTATATGGAGAAAAATCGTGGTATGTTTTCATCAAAAACTTTGATGAAGAAAAGAAAGACATGGACATCTTGGTGGGTAAATGACGTGGGTGGGTAAATTATCAGCAAAAGTTTTTTTTAAAGTGAACTACTCCTTTAAAGAAGGAGCTGATAACCAAAGTTTACCTATGCAGACTTCATTATATTGAGCCTTTACTCTTTAAGGATAGCAGCACAATATTTACATTTGCTGATAACAAATGTCTAATGAATCATTCTTATACCTCGACCCGAGCCATAGTGGTGCGAGGTAGGACAATACAGAACTAAAAGTGAAGTACTCCGACCTACCCTGTATCACAGGGGAATACTCCCACCTGGGCTTGTTTGTGAGCCAAACCACCTACAACCCAATGCTCGAGCAGTAGTTCAGCGAGGTAAGAGAAGCCTATACTGGCTGGCGGCCCAGATCCGTATGCTAGTTCATTACGGCAGGTTCGGGCAGACAGACAGACTCGGTCTCTTCGTTTGAGGCGGACTTCATCGGCGGGCTTCATCTGGGAACCTGACAACCAGACAGTGAACCCTCTTCTTCTCTCGAGAAGAGGGACAGACGAGAGCGGAGAGTTCACAAAGAAAAATACTGACAATTTGTACAAATCTCCATCAGCCCCATAACCTGACACGCCCTGTCGAAATCACGTCTTGCCAGACGTGTAATTTCCTTCAATGAAAGCAACTATCAGTTATGAACTTATAGCATAAAACACAATATGTCCACCCTTTTGTCAATACTGAACGTGTAAATGTTTTTTTCTCAAATTTTATATAGCCTATCTATTAACATTCTTCCTAAACATCCATCTTCTAATTGATTAAAAAACAAGAAAAAGAAAATCAACAAATTTGCTTAATCCAAAATCCACCAAACCCATAACTGAAACGTATGTGTAATTTCTCAAAAAAAAGTTTTTTGACCTTGTTGAGGAAATTCCCTTGTTGAGACAAGTGTTGCAATAGGCTATGCGATTTGTTTAAAACACTAAATTCCTCAGCACATCTATTTTACAATGCAATACAATACAACTCTAAAACACATCTCTTAAAGGCACACAATGCACTCTCCGGTTTTTTTGTAAAACAGTGACCTCTAGAGCCGCTGTGGTGTACTTGCACTGTCGTAAATAACCGTTATTCCCCTGTTACTGCATACTGAACTACTGTCAATTCTTTGGAATAAGAATAAAGTTGCCTATCGCGTTTGCTGGCTTATAAAGTTTTTACATGATTTCTGCTAAATCACAAGTAAATAGCCTATCGTGTAGGACTAATGTAAAATTTCATTTGTGTTTTTGATTGTAATGTAAACATTACAAAATGTCAGATGACATCAATAAAGTTAAATGTACTTCGCATTATTTCATAACATTGGCCGTTATGATTTCATTAGACACGATTATTACAATTTATCATAATAGTTAGCAAATTCTGTTCAATTACACTATTTACAACCTCTAGGCTTATATGTCCTAATAATAATGTGAGATATTGACTATGCCCTCATTATAATCGCAGGAATCAACATCAACAGAGTCAAGATTTAATTGATTCATAATCAACACAATTTGAAGAAAAATTACAGTCGGGAAGTGACTGTTAGTCAGGAAGTTAGTCAGATAAAGTTTAGAACAGTAACTTACGCACGATATAAGAAATCCGAACCAGACACAGGATTAACATTACGTGATACACATCACAACACCTGAGTTCAGCTGGCAAACTAGCTCTTGTGGCAACCTCGGCAATAACACATAATGAAAAAAACAACAAAACTAAGAGAAACGACTGTTTGTTAGGAAGTCTGCTTACAGCTTTTGGTAAACGAAAGCTAGCTAGACGTGTGGGAATTATTGAACTGGTCTAATTATCAACAACGGATGAATGAACAGCACCTAAAAAAATGACAAACTACAAGCTAGTGCAGCAACATAGAACGCAAACACGTTTACAAATAAGAGATTTACTTACAAGTCCATCAACAAGATCGGCAGGTCAGCATCGCTGTTACAATCCAGTGCTGCTTTTAAGCTCGCGCCAAGGAGTAAAAGTCCGACCGAGTGGACTCGATCCTGTGCAGTTTCTAGCACGGTCCGATTCTCTTTCCCTTTTTCTGGACATTTCTGACCGAGTTTTCTTGGATGCGCACAAGTAGCTTCACACAGTATGTTGTTGTTGATGTATGTGACGTCGTTGCCGTAAACCATTTCGTTATGTGTCAGGGGCGCCGCTCTCAAACTTGCATGGCTAGTTTTTCCCGCGGCGTCCCCCCCCCCCAAGCTCTACTACCAGGATGATTCGCCCTACTATGACTTTGTTAACCACCGAAACGACTTTGAAGCTGTTATATTAAGGTACAGATCTTGCAGAGTGCCTTTAAAAACAACAACAATAAAAAATAAATAAATAATAATAAAAAAAAAGATCTTGCCAGTAGTTTTGTAGGGCCTACCTGTTCATCGTTTGTGTTGTATTCTGAGGAAGACACAGGGAAGCCCCGCCTCTTAAAATCTTTACCGTCATAGATTATTTACATAGCCAAATCTAAAAGTGTATTGGAGAATGAATTATGCGTTTTATATCACACCTTGATTAAATTTGATTTGACAAGTCGGGAAATTTTATGGGACATATGAAAATGGCATAAAGAATTCCAATGTGAGGCTCAAGTTTCCATTTATCCAGAAACGAAACTTAGTGGCTATATATAGCCTAACAAACTATGGCAACCCAGCTTGACATTTAATCCTTAAATGTATCTATTTTCATGCTACTAGTATAGTACTTTTTTTTATATCCCAGTATATCTGTTCCATACTAGTACTTATTCTAGCTAATAGTGCTTTTTCTTTAGCTATACCTTTTTTAAAGATATAGTAGCCTACTTATCCATTAGGCTACATCCTATAGTTATTATAAATTAGATACAGGAACTCAGTGCATATTTGTTAGATACTACCTATATTAAATAGATAATAGTGCTTATTTATTAGACACTTTTGCTTATTCACTAGATACCAGTCGTTATTATTAAATACTAGATGCACCAATGTATAGGCCACAGATATCCATCGGACGATTTTTGATCTATCTACAACCATCGGCATATTGACTACATAAAGGCAGATATGACAAACCGATGGTTTATTAATTAACCGAGTGAAGGCACTGAGCTGTATAATGTCTTTTTCATAATCTAACGTTTCTCTCTGGGTAAAATCATTCAATACTTGCCAAAACAAAATTAAATCTGTACAAAATTCAGAAGGGCTCATCAGTAAGGTCCATCTGGGGTCAGTGTGAATAATGTTTGGGACAATTGAATTGTGCAACACCGTCACTGTCCTGAGTGGCCCAGTGCTGCATCTTCAAAATGATATCAAAATGGCAGTCTTGGTAAGTACCCTTGTAAATATAATTGGTTATGTCTTAAATAAACATAAACAGCTGAGAAATAATACGCTCGTGTAACCATATATAGGATCCGTGCAGCTCTTAAAGTGACAGCAGCCTAATATACCTGATTTGCTGCCGTCTGCGTTTAAATGTTAATCAAACAACAAAAGGCAAATAAAAATCTCTCACCAGTCTTGACTAAATCAATTTTGTAACTTTAATAAGGATTTAAATGTAATTAATTTATACAGTGAAGAATATGAAGTTAAATACTAACACTTATTAAAGACTTATTCATTAGATATAGTATTTATTTTGATAGTGACTAACTATTCTGTTGTTACAAGAAACACATTTCAGATTTTTACCATTGTCTTCTATGGGGATCTGTCATCTATAGCAATGGCCAAACAATAACTAAATCACAAATAGCTGTCACTGAAATGGTGGTCAAATTATTTTAGCCAATAAATTAAGATAATTCAAAGACATTATATTACTGGGACGAATAAAGGCATGGATGAGACATTACAAAAACTGACAATCACAGATTGTTTATTTCCACATCACTGAACATAAATCCCTAGTAAACAGATTATCCATATATAATAAATTGATATACTCGTACAATGACATTAAAGTGAATGGAAACTATTTTGGTTGTACACTTCCTCCAACTCTTCCGGGGGGACACCGAGGTGCTCCCAGGCCAGCCGGGAGACATAGTCCCTCCATCCCAGTGGGACGCACCCAGAACACCTTCCCAGGAAGGCATCCGGAACAGATGCCCGAGCCACCTCGACTGGCCCCTCTCGATTTATCTAGACAAATCTGTTAATTTACAAATTATTACTTGTCCATTCCCTCATACAGTTGTAACAGTCCCTCTGCTGCTTTGCATTTGCCCCACATGTGTCTCTAAGCCAGTTCTTAAATTTCCACTCATCCTTGTTCAAGACCAGGAATCGCCCCAGGACGTCTCGTGCTCTCATTATACCCCTGTTCTGTAGTCGTCCGCCCAGCACAGAACCAATTCCAGGAATCTCATAAACAAGTTTATCCCCCATTGGCTCAGAACAGAAACGTCTGTGTTTCAGGGACGTTGTCATTGCAGCTAATTGTGGGTCGACAACATTTGTTGTTAAAACTGTCTATAGAGAAAATAAACAAGAAAAGGTCTGTATTGTCAAAGGTTCACGATTGATACTAAATATAAATATGATGTATACTACAGATAAAATGGATTTGTCATTTACATTATTCTGTCAAATATATTACACATAGATCCAGAAATATATTCCCATGCAATAGTTCTCATCCAAGTAGGGAATATTTAATGCTGAATTTTAGAAATGAACAAAAAAAATATTAACATAATGATTGATGAAGCATAACTTTAAGAGTAGTATTCATCCTATAAATATACAGGAATCTATAAATATTGACAATGCATCCTCCACAGCGTAATAAAATTAATTTTAGCTTTATCTTTAAAAATCTTCCGACTTAACAATTCTGTTACGCACTCACCCAGTCTTTTCCTTTGTATCCTCAACACAAACATTTAAAGCCACACCTTTACAGAGGTGTTTCCTGCCTGTCCTGCTTTTCATTTCATTTAAGTAGATACGTGAACAGACCATATATAGAGTTCCTCTAGAAGATCTCTATGTCTCAGCTAGTGAGAACCAGTGAAAACACATTAAGTTGTAATTTTCACAATGAATCGTCATGCGAAATCACATTTATTTCAGCACTTTTGTTTTTATTTCAAAGAAAACTACATATTGTAATTCTGTTTTTCTCTTTTTTATACAAGTACATACATAAACATCAACAGTCATTAGGTAAAAACAAAGCAACTGTGTTGTATAGCTTATAGATATCAAACCAGTGGTAAGAATGCCATGCTAAGTGTACATCAATCTAACCAGACGTACATGAATAAAAATATTCTCTTACTATACTTTGATTTTAAAAGCAGCAGTGCATTAGACTATGATTCTGGACTCTGTAAATCAACAGTCGTTCAAGTTCAGCATTAATACTGTGAAGAGGACAGTGTTTTAAGGGTTATCTGTGCGCTCTCTGTATTGCTATGTGGAATATTTCAAACATATATTGGTTTCACTGGTTCAACATACGGTTTGCTATCACAGATTGTTTAATGCTTTTTCTAATCTGTTTAAAAGCTGTCGCTTTTTCCCCCTAGACCATAAATGGGTGCTGCTAGTACAGTCAAAAGTATTTTTATAATCCAGCATTATATAATTCAAACCTTGCAACAAACCCGTCTGACAACGAAAGGGAAAAACTGGCCTGAATCAGCCTTAAAACAAGGAGATAAAACAACTAAAACTAGAAAGATCAAGAAGTATATGAAAATAAATTGGTTAGCTTTTAAACTAGGTTTGGTTTCCTTATGCATAGCTCATTAACAATAACTCCCAATAAATAGTGGGTTTTCTTCCTCTTTATAGCTCACCTTTGATTTTATTGTTCAAATGTTGTTGTTGATGGATATTTAAACTAAATAGAATTGTTACAAAATAAGATGGAAGATTAGCTACAACAAAAATGAGCCAACACTACAAATAGTAGCATTTCTATCCGCTTCCAATGTGCATCTTCCATTTTATTTGCTGTACATAAATGACCCTGGGATATATAGGACTTAAAAAGAACATTTCTTTGAATTAAGTAATGACTTCAGAACAATTGGTTGAAACATATATATACAGTACATGTTTAGAATCTAGTATGTTAAAGCCAACGGGCAAAAAGTGCAGGGTTACAAGGTTAGCGGGGAGTTCCACAGCCTCGGCTATTGTCCAGCACCTCAAAACCCTGAGCTACTCGTTCATCCTTCACTAAAATCACAGTGCATTAAATATGATGGACTCTGAAAACTGAAATTCATAGGTAATGCAGTTTTAGGTATCATACGTCTCTATTTCAAATGAGAACATACACTTTCATTTGCATTCTAAGCATATTCATACTGTAAATTAGTCTTGATGTGCCACAAAAGTCAAGCCTCTGATCAGCCTGACGAATATATGGAAAGACTGCAGGATAGAAAAACAAAATCAAATGCAAAGGTTTTTTGTACCTGCTGCTGCACAATTTCTTGAAAGCTAATAAATACGATATAGACAAACCCTTGAAAAAAGACCTTCTGTCGTGTCAGAGACAGTATAAAAAAAATAAAATAGACAAAATATTTCAAACAGAACAAAAGATGACTATTAGGCATGAGCAGGCATATTACTGGTTCACAATTCAAAGATTCAAACCAAAGACAAAGACCTGTGACAAGCGGGATACTTCTGGAAGAAGAGGGTTATTCCATGTGGATCAGTCCAGGTTGTAGAGTTCTCACGGGGGTGAAGAAAAAAAACAAAGTGTGCTTTTACAGCAGATCTTATTTTCACAACGGTCAGAGAGTCTCTCTTCAGAAGGAAGTGTGTCTGTGTATCAAACAAGCATTCATACACTACTTGAGTTGCAGAACATCTTAAGTCTGTGATGAGGCGTGAGCAAGTGGGGTTATTTCTCCACTTGAAACTGTTTATTCGTGATAACGATTTTTTTTTTTGTCACTGTGATGTAGTTTCACTGATTTCCAGGCCATGCTGTTGTAGTTGAGCTCTGAGAAGTGCGTTGTCATTCTTCAGGTCTTCAATCTGCAGGACGATAGACATTCAACATATTACTATTTGCCCAATCAGAGTTGGTCAGCAAACCACCACAGATCTCATTAACTTAATAATCTGTGTTCTAAACCTTACATAATCTCTCAGAAGTCAACAGAGCACATTGAAAATCAGTTTTAGTTTTTTCCTGAAAATTAACTTTTAATATCTCTTAACTCAGCATTTCTTTATATTTGCATTATTACTTGCATCTATTGAAAATCCAAGATTCAACCTGATCTAGGGCTCTATGTATTCTACAATGCGTAAAATGTGGATGGAATCACAAAATCCAGTCACAAAAATATCATTTTCTGTATAACATGGAATGTCACAGAATATTGTACAATTTTTGTATGTAATATTGACAGCTAGCTGTTGAAATGGGTATTGCAGGCCAAATTCAAAATATCGGAAAGAGTCGTTTCCCCTGATCCTCCTCCTCAGACTCGATGCTCACTGGTTGCCAGATTGAGAACACTCAACAACAGGAAGGAGCGCAACTGACAATGGAAAGTG
The DNA here is from genome assembly GCF_016745375.1 of Pimephales promelas. Next base: position 9,984,137 of record NW_024121211.1, on the reverse strand, counting down.
ACAAGCCTCACACTGCAAGTTGATCAGCTAATGTATAGACCATTTCACAAGAACACTGGTCCAGAAGCACTTCCTGTTTCAGTTTGTAACCGTTTTCTTTTTTTCACATGTAAAGAAAACATCTTAAAGATGTTTGTTTAACTTTTTGATTCAGTTTTAAATGTTCTGTTGGTTGTATTTTATCCCAGCATTTATGTAGTGTTAAAAAACTGAAACAGGAAGTGCTTCTGACCCAGTTCGATTGCTGACTTTCATGGCTGCTTTTTTGACGACTCTGGCGTGTCAAAATACTATTGGGTAAATTGGCAGTGGGCGGGATCACATGTGCCAAAACAAAAACAAAGTTGAATGACTGGCTGTACTATTATTTTTTGGAGAAACGAGTTTTTGAATTTAGCATGTGTCCTAAATCTCAGTATTTTTGTGCTTTAGGACAGTCAAAGAAAAAAAAAAAACCTTTTATTTAAACTGTAAACCTCCACTTTGCTTGCCCCAAAAATAAGAAATTGTTTAAAGGTAATTTGATTACGTTTTAATTTATTTGATTAAATTATTAAAGTTATGTGTTCATTTTATGCATCCACTTTATTAGATTAAATCGTAAAACACAGGATCTAGAAAAAAAAATTATAGGGCCCTATTATGAACATTTTGATAAATTATCAATTTGTTGAAGTTTCATGAAGACAAATGATTAGACAAACTTTAGAAAAAAATTAATAAATAAAATAAAATAAAACTGATTTTATAGGGCCCTAATGATGATCAGGTTTTTACACAGTTTTTACTCATTAAAGCAAAAAGAGTGACAAACTTAATACATGTTAATTTTTCAAGTCAACTAGCACTTGTATTGTCATGTTTACAATACATTTTGCAATTAAAAAAATATAATGAGGAAGAAAAGTAGCAACTGGTTGTCTGACTTTGAGACCCCACTGTATCTCTTACATATTCAACGTTACCAAAAAATATACCTGTTGTCTTAGTAGCTCATTGTCCACTTGTATTCTCTCCACCTCCTTGTAGCTCTCCTGTAACCTCTGGTTAGTCTGTCGGAGTTCTCTAATGTAATCGCATGCTTTCGACAGGATGCCTCCTTTACTCTAGAGACGAAAGGTTTTCATTAACATTAGCAGGTGAAAAGAGCTTATATATGTCCCAGAAGAAAAGATCTGGCACTTACTGCTCCAGTTTTGGTATTGTCCATATTGCAGTCTGGGATGATTTTAGACAGTGTGACAATCCAGTTGTTGATTTTGTCTCTTCTTCTCCTTTCCACTACAGAATGAAAAACATTTAGCAACACTCCAAATTGATCCGTAGTCCGAATTACTCGATGCGTTGCATAGAAGTAGAAGTCAATATGAAATTAAACTTGATTTTTTTTCTAATACATGTTCATTGTTTACTATGAATTATTAATCATGCATGTTATTTTAAAAAACAAAAAAACAAGTCTGTCTTCATAAGGTTTTATTAAAGCGTTATTACTTCAACCACTGAAACCACTTCCTTTTCACCTGTATTAATACTGGTAACACCCATATTACAATCCAATATACAATTCCTATCCTTCAGTTTTTTGTTGCCGTTGTTTTCTAGCTGCTTTAAAGGATAGTTCACTTTTGAAAAAACTTTTGCTGATAATTTACTCACCCCCATGTCATCCAAGATGTCCATGTCTTTCTTTCCTCAGTCGAAAAGAAACTAAAGTTTTTAATAAACATTCCAGGATTTTTCTCCATATAATGGACTTCAATGGGAACCGAATGGTTCAAGGTCCAAAAGACAGTTAATAACTGTTTCAGATGCAGCTTCAAATGTCTTTAAACGACACCAGACGATGAATAAGGGTCTTATCATGCGAAACGATCGGTTATTTCAAAACTTATTCCAAAAATGTAACTTTTCTAAGGACAAATGCTAGCCTTGCTCTATTCTTTGAGGCGCGTTTGTAACGTCACGTATTACGTAATTACGTTCAAAAGGTCACGGGCGACGTAGCCGGAAGTACAGAGTCAGTGTTTACAAGTTGAACGCATAGGTTGAACGTGCAAACTAACTCAAACGCCGTTTACAAAAAAAGAAATTAAAAGGTAAAACAACGATGTCGGACGATTTTGATTCTGTACTTCCGGCTACGTCGCTCGTGACCTTTTGAACGTAATTACGTATTACGTGACGTTACAAACGCGCCTCACAGAATAGAGCAAGGCTAGCATTTGTCCTTAGAAAAGTTACAAGTTTTGAAATAACCGATCGTTTCGCATGATAAGACCCTTATTCATCATCTGGTGTCGTTTAAAGACATTCGAAGATGCATCTGAAACTGTTAATAACTGTCTTTTGGACCTTGGACCGTCTGGTTCCCATTGAAGTCAATTATATGGAGAAAAATCCTGGAATGTTTTCATCAAAAACCTTAATTTCTTTTCGACTGAGGAAAGAAAGACATGGACATCTTGGATGACATGGGGGTGAGTAAATTATCAGCAAACGTTTTTTCAAAAGTGAACTAATCCTTTAATTGGACACGTTAGGGTTACAGAAGTGAAATATGCTACAAATGACGTTTCATGCTGATTATTTTTACTGCCATGGTGTAGAGAATAGTTAGAAAGTAAATTGAATATGTTTTGAGCTATAAAAAGACATGCATTAGTTCACCTTCATTGTGTTGTGCTCTCCTCCTCTCATCACGAGGTGCCCGGGGGCCATCAATCTTCCTGCGCAAGCACAGAGAGAAGAGAGAGAAAGAGAGAGAGATTAAGTTAACTAAACTACCAAAACCACCAAATGAATCTGCACAACACAACACAGCTGAAGCCTATTTGCAAACAAACATTTCTCCAGCCCGTTTACTGATATCACAACAGTTGAAGCACAAATTTCAGTCAGGTTAAATTAAATTTATTACCAAAGATTTGCTGAAATCTGGACAAAAAGGTAACAAGCCTGAAAGAAACATTTAACCCTTTGATTTTTCCTCATTTCGTTTTATTCAGAGGCAAGAATTAATTCAATTTATAATCGGATGTCTTCCGAATATGAAGAAAACTCAAACACCATCATTGAATTAAAAGCCAGCAGCCCAGTAGTGATTAATGGGCTAGTGCAGTGGAATCTGGAGGAGAAGGACGGGCTGGCGGTTGAAAGGGGGTGGGGATGTAAAAGGTCTTCCTCACCAGTCTGATCTGCTGTGTTGAAGAGTCTCATGTTCACCAAGGTCTCTGGGGATGGCAGGCAAGTGGGACAAATTTTTTGGTTGTTTTTCTGACTGTACTCAAACTGATTGGACAATACTTGCATATTTGTATTTGAAATCATTGCATTGGACAGTTTTTTCATATTTAAATCAAATTCCACACTCTTTGTTTACAGTTGTTCTGCAAACTGAAATAATTGAGGGATCAAAATAACGTTATGTACAAAGCATTGGGTTCAAAGGATGGACTGGGCCGTGCAGACTGGGTAAAGGGACGGATGTTGACCCATGAACGGTACTTACGTTGAGTATGTGTGCGTACGAGGGGCGATAGTCCGAGGTGTTCCAGTTTGTAAAACATCTGGCGGACTCATCATCACGTAAAACTGACCTAGAGTCAACAATAAAGGTTAAAATAATATTGTATGAGCAAGAAAGCAGACAAAATACTACTGATTTTAGCAGCTACTACACATTAATTGCTATGTAATAATACACTATACACAATCTTACCGTGTACTAAATGCAATGTGAGATGCTAGAAACACTGCATCTGGGCTGACATATTAGAACCAACATTACCTACTAACGGTGTCAATGGCGAACTCTGTTTTGTGGACTTTGGCATGTGAAACTGACCTCCAGCCTGTGTGAGGGTTGGATCAGACGTGGCCTGCACTGAGACGGCTGTAGCTGTACCGTCACTGACAGTGGCTGCTGGGAAGTAGGCGAAGCGTGTCTCCCCCCCCACTGTTTCCCCTGCTGGACTGCCTCCATTACTAAAAGGGTTCTGGATGACAGCCTAGAAATAGATATAGAAATATAAGATGTGTGCAGGCTAATTTGACACTGCATTCATGTTACTTTTTGTATACACTGCTTCTTTTTCTCCGTATTTCCTTCCAGTCTGGTCCACACCTGTGCTACTGCTTGCTGTGTGCCAGTAAAAGCGGCCGTAGACACAACACTGACTGCTGCTCCTCCATCTGCTGCTCCCTCCAAATGGTCCTCTGTTACCTGGACCACGCGATACGTTACCTGTATCAGAAAACAACACAACGAACTTTGATGGGAGACATTTTTGTATCTTTAAGTCAAGCAACCAAAAGAAAGTTTATTATACTCAACATGACTTGCCATATTTAAGTTAATCTACGATTTAAACAGGATGTTCAAAAACAAAAAAGGCAGGATGGGAATTCATTTCATAATGAACAGTGGGTGTTACATACTTAGAATGCAAGTTTGCTAAAAGAATGGCTATTTGCCTAGCATGATACTATCCATTATACAATTAAAGCCAATTCAAAATTTGAATTAATACTATAATTGTATACAAATAGTGTTAAAATACCACTTGGGCGTAAAAGCATTCTCATAAGAGCCATTACTGGGACAGAGTACTCCAAGTCATGTTTTATTACAGAATGACCCCAGTTTGAACCCCTGGAAAGGTCAAAGGTCGCACTGACCTGTCCACCAGAGTTCTCTGTGCGAAACTGGTACTGAACATTGTGGTCTCCAAACGCTGCTGCTTGTTGGACACTCGCTATGGTAACCGCTGCCTGCTCCTCCGCCCCCACCCCCTCTCCTGAGGAATGCACAAGAAATGTCAAATTTAACTGCGTTATATTGATATATGCATTTTTTTTCCTTTTAAACATTCATTTGATGCGTACATCCTTTAGCACTGCATGTTTTACTCACCCTCTTGCAGCTGAACAACTTCCTCAGTTTCCTGTTTCTCGTGACTGCAAAGAGAGAGCAAACGTTCCGGGTCATCTTATGAAACCACTCACATCTCTAAGGAAACTCTAGAGATGCAGATAAAAACCAAATAGAGTTTTGGCAGATTCTAGTGATGGAAAGTCAGACCCAATTCTGTCAAATGATTAAATCAAGTAATTTTTTTTAACAACACAGAGTCAAAAACATTAATATTGTTTATTAAAATTGTGTTTTTTTGTAGTTGTACGGTATGTATCTCAGTGTTTTAGTACATGGGGCCAGCTTCACAAACAATGCCATTTTGTTATGACTGTCTTATTAACTAGTTTGACCAACTTGTAGTTAGTTAACGGTAATCACTCTTACTTGTCTGTACCAAATTAGATCAATATACGTTTTTTGTGTAACTGACTGTGTTGAAGAAAATAATTAGATGACTTTATTGGAAGACTAGTCTAAACAGCCACTGAATATAACTTGAATTTACAATAAATAACACTAAAATTAATGTACATGTCTCAATCACATGTACTGCTTTTCAAATTCCCTCATTTTGCTAATTTATTCTCTCCAACCGCTCAAACAGATTTCCAAAAGAATCGCGAAGAGCGGGTTTGCGAATCGGTTCAATGCAAAGACCCGACTTAAGAACGATTCGTTAAAGAACCGGACATCACTAGTACATTATCGAGTCTTAATGCAGAAATTAGAAGGCTAAAAGCGATTTGAAAATCAATTTAAAAACGCCAAATGAACGGAATAAGATGTTCTAGCTATACATTACCTCCATCATCTATTCTAAAGAGTCAAGAGACCTGTCCAACTTAACGTTACTTAGCAAGGAAACGGTGAACGCCCCCCTTCATTAGCATCATCAAACAACTTGTGAGATAAAAACTTAAGTGAGATTAAAAAAACTACCACCATCAACGTTTCCTTCCGATAACAAATGTAGCCAAATAAATATCACGGAATTATAAAGGGGGAAAAAATGCTTCAAAATGCATGTAAAGCCTCTGACTGCAAAGACTGTGGGTTGGTTGCAGGTTGCAGAGAATGTAACGTAAATCAATGCATTAAACTGCTGAAGAGCTTTTGTTTCGACAGCACTAAACGCGAAATTTCCATTTAATTCCTTTAAAATGTATATATTTTATTTCTGAAAAGATAACTATTGAAGCATCTTGTTAAAATGAAATAAACACCGGTTTGGGGTCATGCATTTTTAATAACCACAAATAGACAAATCACCAAATTAGCAACCGGGCTAATATAGTGATATAAATACGACGACGATCAATGTTAAAAGGCCTGCGATCTGTTGTTTTTCTCCCTGCTATTTATATCTTACGTTTGACCCAACAAATTGATGGCATGCATAAAACTTAATAAAAGTCAAAAATAAAGTTAAAAGATGATTGCTAACTGCCTTGCTATGAAAACAGAGCAGAAAATGGTTGACTGGGGCCTTGAGGGTGCCCGTACATAAAGGACGCGCTCTCACCTCGTCGAGGTGTCCAAGCTCTGATCGAGCATATCCATGAAGGCGAGCGGATTTTAAAATGCGATATTCAGCGACACTTGAAATACGGGAGATGGAAGCGCTGATCACGGGGACAAACACACGGGTCATGTGAGAAAGACAGTCCAGGACACGTGAGGTGCAGGCTGGGCGAGGAGTTAAAATGGAGACCGCTGTGGAGGAAGACGGAAGGTGTACCGGTCGCTGTTTCGCTCACTGCGCGCCTTTGTCGCGTTTGTTACTTCCTCCCGCCCTTCTATCGAGACGAGCTCTCGACCTGTTGAGTCGCTTAGTGGTTTCTTTTCAGACGTTTTGCTTTCGAGTCAACGTTAGGCATGTTTGTTGGTTTGTTCGTAGGCTTTTAAAAATACATTAAAAACTAATTTTCTCCGTATTTCGAAACCGCGAGCTGCATTGTTTCGCTATCTATCTTCTCGTATCCTTCCGCACGCGTTTTAATAGCGGCCACATTTGAGCGCTGCCGCTAATAAAATATGGAGTGGAGTGTTTATTATAACACGTATGAGTTAGGTTGAAATAAAAGAATAAAACATGTTTGGTTGACGTGACAACACGCTTATGGTTGTGTACGTACTCTAACACGGGCTGTATTTCGCAGGTCCGGGGTTGAAACATAAACACGAAGTATACATTATAGCGACAAAACGTTACTTTCAACGTTGAAACTGGAAATTGAATTTCAAATGAGATATAACTAACTGACCAACTGTTAGCCTATTGCTACTACAACCTCGCATGTTTCATAATAAATGACATTAACTTGACGCTTTCAAAACACATTTAATATTTGAGTGAACTTAAAACCTTACATTGTACTTTCGCCACGATTTAAAGCCTGTCCGTGTGTAAATTCACAACATATAAAAAGTACAAAATATACGTGTTTCCTTTGGTCATACCATGGGTCATACTCACAACAGCAAAATGAATCGCAAATATGACGAGTGAGGATTTTTCCTCAGGTGACCCCTGCGATCCAATCCGGGTTTTTGGTCAAACCACATGACACGAATGCAAAAGCAGTGGATAGGAAATAGACATTATTAATCTCTGACATTAATAAACTCGACAATAGAAAATATCTACACAGATTATAAGAAATATGTATTCGATATACATGTGTAACACGTTAGCATTAATAAACATGAGATTGTGTTGCTAGTAAGAGCGTTGTTTTCCCACTTCCCTGTTCAAACCATGGTTCTAACCCAGTCTGTTCTAATCACGAGGCTGTGCTGCATGGCAAATTGAGCTGTTGAAATCAACACAGATACATTTATTACCGTTTAAGATCGGTCATTTAAAAAAAAAAAATGTTCTAAGAAGTCTCTTTTCTGCTCTCCGCATCTGACTAAAATTGAAAGCTTTTGTAACATTATAAATGCCTTTAAGTTCACCTTTGATCAATTTCATGCATGGCTTAGGCCTACTTGCTGAATAAAAGTATCAATTTCTTTAATAATAATTTAAAAAATCTTTTGAACAGTAGCCTATGTACAAAATCTTTCTAATTCAGATAAATGCTATTATTTTGAACTTTTTCATTAAGGAATCCCAAAAAATCGCACACACCTGTTTTCAACATTGCTGATACAAATAATAATACAAATGTTTCTTGAGTAGCAAATCAGCATATTAGAACAACTTCTGAAGGATCATTTGACACTGAAATCTGGAGTAATTTCAGCTTTGCAGACAGAGTAAATTACATTTTGAAATTTCACCATAAGACATTTTTTTAACTGCAGTAAATTTCATATACAGTGTGTGTGTGGGGGGGTGGGGGGGTGGGGGGGGTATATATTTATATAGAAGAGGTGGATTCTGGAATCCTGCTGCTTAAATATAGGCTAATGAGTGATTAAGGTATTAATATTTTTCCTTCTAAATATCACATGAGTTGAATAACTTCTCTAGGCTTATGCGATTTATAAATATGAGAAATATGAGGCTTATGAGAAACATACATATGTTTTTCTGGGGTACCCTGACAGCAACAGTCACAGGGGTCATTGAAACAATATTTGAGTGACCTTTTTTTTTTTTTTTACCAAGTCTGTGTTTGATTAAAGTGTCCTCTCACTGAGAGAAAGAACATGTTATCTGGGTGTTTTGGGAAGAGTCTCCTGTTGATAGAGCCTGACCAAATCAAACCTTGAAGAAGCTGTGTGTGTTAGTATTCTTGGTTGCAGGTTAAGGAACAAGTTGCATTATTGGAGATTGACTAACTTGTTTTCTTTGACATGTTGGCACCTTCTTGTAACTTCGGAGGACCACTCGTCCCTAACTCAGGGTCCTGTTGGCAGCCATACAGATCGAGATGTGCTACTGCCTATCAGTGTATGTGTGGGAAACTACTATGTTTATCTATTTCTTATCTCAGAATTATTCAACCTGAAGCAAGGGCATAGACCTTGGTGAAGGGTTTAATTGCTATAAGGTGATGATACACAGGGCAACTTTTTGAGCAATGTTGCTGGGCAGTCTTGCCCAAGGATTGTTGCTGGGCACTTTCTCATTGAAACTGGGCAATACATTTCTATCTGGATAATTTAGATTGGCCTTGGGCCCTGTGTCTCATCTGGTTGCCCATTGATGGCAACATTGCCCAGCAACATTGCTCAAAAAGTTGCCCTTTCACCTTAAGAGGGGCGGCCTACAAACTCCCTGTGAGTCTTGAAGCTGACTTCTGCCTGATGAAACTGCAAACTATCTTCTTTAATTTATAATAATTCTATCTCTTGTTTTAAATTGACTGCACTGATGACTCCCAGTTTTAATTAGTCATACCTTGGGTCTTTAACTGTAAATCCCCTAACAACAGTAATGTAGTTCATTGGAATAAAGTCATGCATTTGACTACACCGCTGTAGTCTCTATAAAGTTTTTTTTGACACACCAAATGAGTTAAAGGGATTGTTCACCTAAAAATTTAAATTTGTCAATAATGTTCTGTCATTAATTACTCACTCTCATGTTGTTCATCACAATCGCGTTGATGGACAGATTGAATTTAGGCTTTTATTCACTTTTTGATCAGCAAACAGAAACAGGAGCCCAACTAACCTTCATCAAAAGCGACTGTGTCTCTTCAGAAATTTTGGACTAAACTGCTCAATTCATACACTCTAAAAAATGCTGGGTTGTTTCAATCCAAATTTGGGTCAACTATGGACAAACCCAAATGATGGATTAAATAATATGTAATGAAAAAAATTACTGTTGAAAGTGAAAGTTGAAGTTGGGTTAAAATTTGAAATGACATTTTTAACCCAACATCTGGGTTTGTCCATGTGACCCATATTTGGGTTAAAACAACCCAGCATTGTTTAGAGTGCATAGTTTTACGATCTCTTTATGAACTTTTTGAAGTGTCAAAGTGGTAGTTGCGTTGCTGTCAATGGAGGGAAAGCTTTCAGATTTCATCAAAAATATCCTTATTTGTGTTCTGACGATGAACGAAAGTCTTACGGTTTGGAACGACATGATGATCTCTTTAAATACATGGGTTCTCTACAGCTTGTTGCCTGGTTCATTCACTTATTGATAGATTTTTTCAGATCATAATTTAATCCACTTGAAGTTTTTGCTCATGTGTGAACTTTATTGAAAAACTGATTCAGTATTTCGATTTTGGATTGGGATACATTGGGTTTATTGCATTTTATACTATAGGTATGCCTGTGGGTAGCCACGCTGTGGCCCCTGTCAAAGCAACCATGCAACTCAGCATTTTGCATTGACCGCTGCACCAAAGCAATCCATTGAATATGTGCAGCTACAGAACAGTCTACTCTTCAAACAAAAGAAGGACCATTGACATCATGCATACTCACAGTGAAAAGTCAGACACACCAGGGCCCCTGCCCTAACCAGTTCAAGTGTATTTGTTTCAGAGACAGAGGAGGTAGCATTTAAAGGATTTTGCCACCATCAACAAAAAAAGGGCAACAGAGGTTGTCCATTTCTCTTTTGCCTCTTAACATCTCTCCCTCCCTCTCCACTCTCTCACTCCCTCTTTCCCCAGAGGATAAGCAAAGAGGGATTTGCCTCAGAAGCAACAAGGTAAGCGATGAAAAACTTGCATGTTTTTTTTTTCTGTATATGTATGTAAATATTCTTAATATTTGATTCGCTGAATGAGCCGTCAATGTAGTGTGAATGGAAGTTATTTTATGACGAGCATTACAGAAATTTCGGTCCCACTTTAGATTAGGGTTCTCTCAAGGGAAAGAGGGATTTGCTGGGAAAAGAGGGACACTTTTGTACCCTAAACTTGTGTTTCTGATTTTTTTTAATGACTATCTAATCTGGAATATCCTAAAGTTAAAATGTCTCAGTGGGACAGGTTTCTCTTTTTCAGTATATTGAATTATAACGAAAAGGCCATATAGCATCTGTATTGAAGTTCTCTGTGCGAAGAAAATAATAAACAAATTGACATAAATATAAAGAAAATCTAGGTAACACTTTACAATAAGGTTTCATTTGTTAACATTGTAATGATTTATATATTTACAGGCCTATATATTTTTATGAGTTAACTACATTAGTTAACATTAAAGTTGCTGCAACATTTATTATTCTTACTAATATATTTTTACGTTCAAATGTTCTGTTCGAATTAGTTAATGTACTAACATGAACATTTTTTATTGACTGACACTAACAAAGATTTAATAATCTTCAATAATGCAGTAAAATATATTCCCCGTTTGTTCACGTTACTCAATGCATTGGCGAATGTTAATAAATTAGATCGTATTGTGAGTGATTACTGAAATCGATTATTGTGAAGCTTGAGTATGCTAATTTGCACATTTATAAAAAATAAATAAATCAGTGTTTAAATTGAGTAACTGACACTGCACTTAAAATTTTAAAAGTTCACTTTAAAATAAAATTGCTGATAATTTACTCACCCCCATGTCATCCAAGATATCCATGTCATTCTTTCTTCAGTCAAAAAGAAATTAAGGTTTTTGATGGAAACATTCCAGGATTTTTCTCCATATAGGCTAATTCACGTTACTGGTAACCAGTAACCAAGTTTTATAAGCTCAAATGGTCACCTTGCTCTGTTCTGTGATGCGCATTTCCTGTTCGAACTCGTTCATAAAAATGAACAAATCTTTTTTCGTGTCATTTGGTTCATTCAACGAACGAAATGAACGAATTGACTCGGCAAAAGATTCGTTCATTTTGATTCATGAACGTGCAGAGTAGGCGACCATGTGAAACGTAAACTTAAACGTAAAAAAAAAAAAAAAAAAGCGATCTTTTCTCTTGATAAGACCCTTATTTCATCGTCTGGAAACATCTGAAAATCCTGGAATGTTTTCATCAAAAACTTTAATTTATTTTCGACTGAAGAAATGGATATCTTGGATGACATGGGGGTGAGTAAATTATCAGCAAAAGTTTTTTTTTTAAAGTGAACTACTCCTCTAAGGCAGTAACTTTGATATTTAAGTAATTTCAACTTAAATCAAAAACTAGTTGAATCTTGTATATAATAGTTTGAATTATATATTTATCACACTTTTGTGTACACATGAATTTGTGTACAGTATAAGCACCTGTATGTGAAAAATCAAAACTTTTTCATGACTCGTTTCTCATATCTCTTTAGTGTTTATCTCCTTGCATAGTCGCAGCGTGTGTCAGGATGTACAGCTTTATGGGCGGCGGCCTGTTCTGTGCCATTGTGGGGAACATCCTAATAGTGGTCTCCACGGCAACAGATTATTGGATGCAGTATCGCCTCTCGGGCAGCTATGCCCATCAGGGCCTGTGGAGGTACTGCATGGCCAACAAGTGCTACATGCAGACAGCAAGTATAGGTAAGCACATTTTACTCATGCAAAACATATGTTTACATGTCTATAATTTGCTCTATCGCTATTTTTAAAGTCCCCCATTACATTATACAAGAATTTTGGCACCTGCATTTGAGCTTTGAGACCATTTTTTGCCTGTAGATGGCAGTGGTTTCTTCTTTTTGCTATGCAGAGCTCCATACAGTGGTTTGTGTTGCACATTCATATTCTGAACAGGCGCTCCAAAGTGGTCTAATAAGATGGCATCTGAGATTGCAGGAACTGCACTGTGGTTAGTTCAAGGTGATTCCGCAGGGACAGTTTTTTAAAGATCAAATGAGAAAAATCATTTCTGGGGGGATGATAATGATGATAATAGGAAAAAACCCATCTTTAGGCTTGCTTTAAGAACATGTCTCGTCTCTTTCCTCAGCATATTGGAATGCCACACGGGCATTCATGATCCTCTCAGGAATGGCGTGCTTTGCGGGCATCATGGCAGGCATCCTCTCGTTTGCCCATTTTTCTGCCTTTGAGAGATTCAGTCGTTCCTTTGCTGCAGGAATCATGTTTTTCATCTCCAGTAAGTCATAAACATATGCAAAACGAGCTGTCACATTTTAGCATATTTAAATGTGAATAAAAGGTCAAGGTCAAATTTTTCAATCCATTGCTTTGTTCACACCCAGCTCTGTTTGTTCTGCTGGCTATGGCGATCTACACTGGCGTAACCCTAAGCTTCCTGGGCAAGCGTTTCGGAGACTGGCGCTTCTCCTGGTCCTACATACTAGGATGGGTGGCCATGCTCATGACCTTCTTTGCAGGTGATAAAACATAGAAGCTCTTCAATCGTAGAACAGAAGGAGTGTTAAAAGTAATGAAATGTTCTAGTTAGTGTGCAGAATGTAAAGAATCAAGGACATGTGCATGCCTCAGGATGTGGTTGAAAGACCTTATAGACCTCATGATGAAGTTCTGCTATACATGCAGACCAAACTCATGAGAAAATGGGTAACCCTTAACAAAAAGGTTCAACATTAGTTATAGTTAACATGAACTAATAATTAACTGCACTTTTACAGAATGTATTAATCTTTGTTAATGTTAATTCCAGCATTTACTAACTATTAAAATACATTAACTAATGTTAACAAATGAGACCTTATTGTAAAGTGCAAAAAAGCATAAATAAATGAATCATCCTCATTACTTATATATATCCTATAAGTGGTTATTTTAGCCTATTCATGGTCTTGAAGAAATGCTCACACTTGTTTGCATGTTTGTGATTTGGAAATTGTCTGTTGCAGGGATATTCTACATGTGTGCTCACAGGATGTATGAATCCAGGAGAGTGGTTGGAAGTCGTTAACCTAAAGCAATTGAAAGATTTGGCCCGGAAATCATCAGATCTATGAGGATTGCTTAACATTATGCCTTAAAACACTCATCTGCAAAACTACACCATCTCAATAGCCTAAACCCCACATTAAAGGACTTTTTTTACACATGCAAATATATTTGTATAATTCTGCACCGATATACCAGTTTTCACAAATGTTTATTTCACTTTTCATAATTTTTTTTCAATAAAAATCCACATCAAATCAAATTATTTTCTGTGTTTAAGTTCCTCTCTTGATATATCGGAATATATTTATGACCTCACATTACTTGCTAGTTGTTTTTAGAGCATCTGTCCATGCAGTTAGAAGAAGTTAGAGATTTCACATGTAGTTATGTAACTACTGTTTTTGTTTTGCAACATAGTTTTACCTTAGCCTCTTTGCGTTTAAGCATTTATTTCGCAATGTGGCCTTAAGTATCAGACTGACAGTTTCACACTTGCAGCTTAATTTCCTAGTCAGCAAGTGGGGAGCATCCTGTGTTAAACACTGTGTATGTGTGAAAAAAAAAAGAAAAAAAAAATATATAATATGTGTTTGAATGTTTTATTTTTCTCCCATGGTAATTATTCAGAGCTTTACTTTCATCATGTCAGCAGTTTTTTTAAATGCACAAAAAGTAGGCTAATATATAAACGCATTGCCTCAGAATTATCTGGATTTTTATTCATAGAAATGAGATAAGATCCTTCCTGTTCTGAATTCTTCTGAATTCTTTAAATAAAACTTTTTACCAAGTTAGTTCAAAAAAGAAACAGCTGGCTTCAAATACTTAAAAATGCAATTAATTTCCTCGTTTGGGGTTTCTTTGAAGAAGGTCACATGTTTTAAAGTAAGATAAAGTGGTTCCATATATTCTGCATCTTTACAAAACATAGTGAACAACGGAAAACTTTGAAAACTCAGTTGTGCCATTAGGACTTGGAGAAATGTTTGTGTATGTAACATTTTATCACAAGAAACATGAATTGGGAAAACATTGATGACAGGTGATGAGATTTCAGGAAACATGTTAATTCAGTCCCCACAACAACAACATACGTTGTTCCTGTTTAATTCAAGGTTATGTTAAGCGATAAACAAATCTATTCACCAAGTGTTGTCCTGACTAGTCAAACACATTTGAATAAAGAATTTCAAATTGTCAAAGAAAACAACAACAACAACAAAACATTATTTTTTACCATAAAAAGCACCCTATTTTTAACTTTTGTCAACAATTCCTTAATTGTTTACACTGTAAAAATGAATACGCTTTATCTAATCAACAAATTTGTGGCAAGAGATTACAAGCAATATTATTAATTAAATTCAACAAATTACAATTGAGTAATCAAATTATTCCTCAAAAGTTAACCATTTAAAAAGAGTAACGTTTAAACCAAAAAATAAACAAAATATCTGAATAACAGACAGATGTCAAAGATTAATTAAGAACTCTTTATTGCCAACATTGAAGACACCTGATGTTAACAAGCAGAATCACTGAAGGATAAACCTAAAAAAAAAAAAAAAAAACACTGATCACCATAATAGCGACTTAAATGTAAGTTTTTTTTTTTTTAAGTTTTATTCATTTTAAATGGTTTACTTTTAAAGAATTAATTTAAATAATTATTACTCAATTCTAATTTGTTAAATTGAATTAATAATATTGCTTGTAATCTGTTGCCCCAATTTGCGCATTCATTTTTACAGGTTAAATGTTGCTGTATTTCAGTAGAAAAGTACAGCTCCCATTATTATGGGGAAAGGCTGATAGTTCCAATTGGACAATATAATGGTGAATTAACTTTTCTTATTTGGATCTGGGTTCATTTTTTAAATATATGTCTTTAGATTGAACCTGCAGAGCACGCAAAGCAGGCAGCATAGGATAATTTTAACGCTATAAATCTCATCTAAAAACTAAAAAAACATAAAAAGCAGGATATACATTGCAAGATATACATTTTGTTTCTATTTACAATGACAAACTGGATAGGCTATAGGGAAAAAGTTTCAAGAACAAATTTCTCTTAAACATTAGTCATATGCACAGTGTCAGCAGTCTTTGAAAAAGAATTACAGCTTCCGTTCCTTATGCGTTCCTGAGACTGCATGAAGTGACTTTCCTCCATAAGAGCTCTATGAAAAATCCCTGACAGGTTTTGGTTACATTGCCGTCTAACATCCAGTCCCATGCAGAAGTACAGCACTGGGTTAACGCAGCTGTTGAAATAGGCTAAGTTCGAAGCCAAACTCCATCCTATTTTTACTGACGTGTTGTCTGTATGCGCCAATTTGACCAGTCCTAGAAAGTGGTAGGGGGCCCAACATAGGAAAAA
Organism: Pimephales promelas; assembly: GCF_016745375.1. The sequence continues at coordinate 9,968,106 of NW_024121211.1, read as the reverse complement.
AGCACTGACCACTACAGCAAGAATCCGCAGAGGCCTCGATTTGCCAGAGAGCCGCGTCCTGCGTATCCCAACCGCAGCTAGTATGTAACTGATAAGGATGACCATGAAGGGCAACAGGAATCCACAGATGAAACGAATAAAGTAGTACGCATTCTCTGCTCTTCCTTTCTCCTGTAAATGAAATCACAAATTTATTCATATATTTTCTATAGATGCAGATGTGTGAGTAAAAACTAATCACTCAGGCATTTGTGCAGCCTTTCTGACCTTCAGTGAGCACTTGGTCAAGTTGTTGTCACCAGGGTAGACCTGCCGGTACACAAAGAACGGTGAACTAAAGATCACGGCCACAATCCAAACTCCCACACTGACCACACGAGCTGCACATAACGTCCGTCGTTTCCTGGTGAACACTGGGCGGCAAATGCAAAGCGCTCGATCCACACTGATGACAGCCAGAAGGAAAACACTGCAGAACATGTTGGCGTACTTGAAGAAACCATTGAACTTGCAGAGAAAGACTCCAAAAGGCCAGTAGTCAAAGAAAAGGCTTGAGATTGATAGGACTCGTGTCAGGCAGAAGATCAGGTCAGCTACAGCGAGGTTGACCAACCACACATTAGTGACACTGGGCTTCATGCGGAAGCTGGCAACCCAGATGACCACAGAGTTCCCAGTGGAGCCGAAGAGAATGATGATGGAGAGGAAGACAATGCTGACTGCTTTTGTAATGGCTTCAGGGTCCACTGTAGTGTTCTCATGCTGGTTTGAGACCTCAGAGTGGGCATAATGGGGAAGTGTTGTATTAAAAGTCATTCTACAACCAAGACAAACAAAAACATTAATGATCCTTCAGTTCATTCATGATGTCTATTTGTAAGGCAACTAGGCAGACTAATTTTCTAAAATGTTCAAAGAGATATTCAATATCAAAAAATGGTAAATGGACTGCATTTATATAGCGCTTTCATAGACCTAATGGCCACATTTTGCCTCACATTCACCCATTCATTCATACACCGTCGGTTTATATTCTTGTATCAATATTTTCATTTAATATCAATATAAATGTTGCACATGGAAGATGCACCATTATCTGTGTCAGACAAAAGGAAACCCTTGCGTGATTGCTACACCACAAGTGTATTGTTGTAAACTTGTGAACGAGAAGTGTAAACTCGAAGTGTTAAAACCTGATATAATGCACAAAAGCGTACAGAATAAATCTGTAATGCATTAAACAAAGTAATTATATGTTACCAGTTATTAAAGAAATTGGAGGCAGTACTGTACATTAATTAAGAATACAATGTGACACTTTCAGAAATATATGAAGAGTTCAGATGCAAAAGCCTCTAAATGCCATTTGAAATTGTCTTCAAAAATGACCATTTTTATCAAGCTTGTATATTTAAGTTCAGTAATTTCACTTAAATGACAATTAATAGGTAATCATCATTGCCATTTAAGTGAAATTACTGAACTTAAATATACAAGCTTGATAAAAATGATCATTTTAGAAGAAAATTTCAAATGGCACTTAGAGGCTTTTGCATCTGAACTCTTCATAGGCCTATATATATATTATTTTTCCCTGATAGTGTCAAATATTGCATGGCCTGGAAAATAAATAAATGAAAAATGAATAAATAAATGCATAAAAAAATATTAACTTTTAATAATCTGTGAACGATTAGATATGGGTGTCTTACCTTACACAGCAAGTGTTTTTACAAAACTGAAACACTGCTGAAGTTATCCTTCATGAAGGAGTCAAAGGAAGCGTGACTAATAAAGTTATATTTTTCGATGCCAATTAATAAGTCAGGAAGTGGTTCGTTGACATCACACCAGGGTGTGCTCATCTGTGCTTTTCAGTAACTTTTCTAGTTATTAATATGAATATTTTCTGCAAACAAAGAGGAGACAAGCAGGAAGGGGGAGGAGACATTAACAAGTGCATCTTATCTATGTATCTATCCGTCACGACCCTATGTATGTGTTTACTTTTTTTATATTCTTGTACTGCCTGTGTTCAGTATCAGTGTGTTAAGTTCCACCAGAAAAATTCAGAACAAATACTGTAACAAGTATTAACAGCTCAGCAAGCACAATTTGGCGTAGGCCCTGTCCGTAGCTCGCATTCCCAGGGTACAGAATCTGCATTTCCTGACTGAAGACGAAGGCAGGGGCGCAATCAACCCCCTAGGAGATATACGAAGGGAACATCTTGGTGGTGGTTGGGAGGATGGAGATGAATGAAGGTGTCAGCATCTGTGAACTCAGACATGTGTAAGTTTCGATCTTTTACAAGTATTAGTAAACGTTGAAATTAACTAATAAATGCTTTATAAGTATTGTTCATTCTTTGTTCATGTTAGTTGACTAATGTAAACTAATGATCCATATTGTAAAGTGTTACAGATTATTTTAATTACTTTGCAGTGTATCAATAAATACTGTATATACTTGCAATGATATAGGGCAACACTACAATTAGTTGATTTATTTCAGTGTGCTCAGCTTAGCCATGCCATGAGGACCCAAATGTTTTGGTTTTTCAATTATCACAGAAGACATTTGAACTGGGAAAACGTGGTGTGGCCTTTTTGTTAACTGCAGATAAACTGAAGCCTTTTTTTTTCGTAGGCATGTATTTATTTCACAGGTAAATATTACAGAAATAATAGAAACAGAGTGATAAGTAAACACAGATGGACCCCAATCATCATGCAGACATGGTTTAAAATTGTGTCCCTTTCCATATGTTAGGTCAATAACAATTTCCTCTTTTCGCCTCAGATAGTCTTATCTACATCATCCTAATAATTAACAAACCTAGACATAGGCTGACATAAGCAATCTTTAAAATGAACTGTTGCATAAACACACATAAATTATAAGCAGTCTTTAAAATCCACTGTTGCATAAACATACATCAATTATATTACATATAATACATTACATACATGTTATTACATGTAATACATTACAAATTATTTTCATTTTAATTGTAAAATATTTCATATAGGCTCAACTTCTTATTAAAGAAGAGCACGCTCTGAGGTACAATCATTTTTTCATTCTGTAAGATATGATATATATATACATATATATATATATATATATATATATATATATATATATATATATATATATATATATATATATATATATATATATATATCGGGTTTCGGTACCCATCCCTATATATATATATATTAAAAATACGTTTAAATTGTTAATTGATGGACTGGTTAATGAGTATGCTCCCAATTATTGTGGATTCCTCTCAGGTGTGTATGCCATGTGATGTTCTGTACCAATAAATGATTTGATCGTGTTCTTTCACTGCAACCTATGTGAAGTATAATTCTCTGTCTTTAGTCGGTATCCAGTCAAGCTTTGTTTAACAAATGTTATGCTATTTGACAGACATGATAAACGAACTATAATAATAATAATAATAAACTTTATTTTATATTGCACCTTTAAAAAGTATCTCAAAGTGCTTCACAAAAATAGAAACATAATAAAACATAAACAATGCATTTCTGACAGAAAAATGCAATAACATACAAACTAAACAATGCTACCCCAAACAAATGCCTAATCTCAATAGGCAAGGAATACCAAAGTTTTGGAGCATTCGACAAAAAGGCCCTATCGATCATGGATTTTAGTCGGGCGTCATATAACTGACGTCTTGGGATGTCTTTTGACCATAAGTCAACATCCGCCTTTTTAGGATACCCTTAAACATCGGTTAGATGACGATCCCGGGCCGTCATACAACTGACGCTTTACCTTTAACGTCGGTTAGGTGACCGGGTAGGTTTAGGTCTGGGGTAGGGTTAGGGTCCGATAACGTCATCTAACCGACGTTTAAGGGTACCCTAAAAAGGCGGATGTCGACGTAAAGACGTCCCAAGACGTCAGTTTTATGACGTCTTGGGATGAGACTGCGAGATAACATGCTGGTGTGTAGGTTAAAAGTTCAGTTAGATAATGAGATAAGTAAGCATTAAGATTTTAAAAATCAATCCCTTGTCCTGTTTCCAGAATTTTGTACCCACTTGTTAAGGGTAGTTTGTTAAGGGTAGCTTTTGAAACCCCAGACAACAAAGCATTACAGTAATCTATACGTGAAAAAACAAAAATGCTAATTAGCTTCTCAGCCACTGGGAGTGACAACATGGGACGCAATCTGGCTATATTTTTGAGATGAAAAAAAGATGTCCTGACAGTGCTCTGAACATGAGGAACACATGTCAAATTATTATCAAATATCACCCCCAGATTTTTTTAATTTAGTCTGAAATTGAAGTATAAAACCTTCTACACTAAAAGTGGGTGAACCAGCCTTCCGTAGCTGATGAGGTAAACCAATGAGCATTACTTCCGTCTTGTCACTGTTTAGACATAAAAGTGAAAACTGAGTCCAAGTGATCTTAAAAGTTGACCAAGAGGATAAATGTATAGGTTAAAAAGTATAGGGCCCAGGATAGAACCTTGAGGGACACCAGAATGTACGACTACACCAATAGCAGATCTGAAACCACCCATAGCAACAAATTGCTTTCTATCAGAAATATAGGACCTACACCAGCTTAGTGCAGTATCCAAAACACCAAAAACAGATTCTAACTGAGCAAGTAAAATATTATGATCAACTGTGTCGAAAGCGGCACTAAGATCAAGAAGAACAAAAATAGAGAGACTGCCAGAATCAGAAGCGATTAAATCATTAGTAACCTTAACTAATACAGTCTCAAAGCTGTGTAGTTTATGGAATCCTGATTGAAGGGGCTCATAAGAAAGGGAAGATTGGAAATGGAACGGAAATTATTTAGATTGTCAACGTTTGTGTTTTTTTTTTTTTTTTTGGTACAGGAGTCAAAGCAGCAGTTTTAAATGTTGTTTTGACCACACCAGTGCATAGAGAATCATTTATAATAAAATTGCAAAACATGATTGGAACAGAATAGTTGGTACAGGATCAACTATGGAAGTGGCAGCTTTCATTTTTGAAACCTCGTCACAAAGAGAATGAAGGTCCAATATGGAAAAATTGGACCTTCCTTGGAATATAAACTCTTAAAAAAAGTTTTTAGATACACTTGTGCTTGCAGTGTTTGGAATGGAATTATATTTTTCGTCCCAAGTGTCCCGCTGGGTTTGACCTTCCTCCATAAAAGCTCTATGACAAATCCCAGACAAACTTTGGTTGCATCGTTGACTAAACTTCAGCCCCATGCAGAAGTACAGCACTGGGTTAATGCAGCTGTTGAAATAGGCTAAGTTTGAAGCCATTTTCCATCCTACTTTTACCAGCTTGTTGTTTTTATCCACCAATTTGACCAGTCCTAGAAAGTGGTAGGGGGCCCAACATAGGAAAAAAGCACTGACCACTACAGCAAGAATCCGCAGAGGCCTCGATTTGCCAGAGAGCCGCGTCCTGCGTATCCCAACCGCAGCTAGTATGTAACTGATAAGGATGACCATGAAGGGCAACAGGAATCCACAGATGAAACGAATGAAGTGGTAAGCATACTCTGCTCTTCCTTTCTCCTGTAAATGAAATCACAAATTCATATTCACATATTTTTCTATAGTACATGCAGTTTCTCCTGCAAATTAATTTATAATTATATATTAATAATAACAAAATCAGATTTTTTTAATGCAGTAATTTTTTTAAGCCATTCTGACCTTCAGTGAGCAGTGGCTCAGGTTGTTCTTGCCAGGGTAGACCTGCCGGTACACAAAGAACGGTGAACTAAAGATCACAGCCACAATCCAAACTCCCACACTGACCACACGAGCTGCACATATCGTCCGTCGTTTCCTGGTGAACACTGGGCGGCAAATGCAAAGTGCTCGATCCACACTGATGACAGCCAGAAGGAAAACACTGCAGAACATGTTGGCGTACTTGAAGAAACCATTGAACTTGCAGAGAAAGACTCCAAAAGGCCAGTAGTCAAAGAAAAGGCTTGAGATTGATAGGACTCGTGTCAGGCAGAAGATCAGGTCAGCTACAGCGAGGTTGACCAACCACACATTAGTGACACTGGGCTTCATGCGGAAGCTGGCAACCCAGATGACCACAGAGTTCCCAGTGGTGCCAAAGAGAATGATGATGGAGAGGAAGACAATGCTGACCTCATTCATGATGACTTCGATGTCCACTGTAGTGTTCTCATGCTGGTTTGAGACCTCAGAGTGGGCATAATGGAGAAGTGTTGTGTTGGAAGTCATTCTACAACCAAGACAGACAAATCAGTAAATGTTCCTTTAGTTTAAACATCTGTCTTGACGTTCATTTTTAAGACAACTTGGAAGACTTATTCGGCATAGGTTTGCTCAGAAAATTCTAAAATGCTCAAATGTATAATATTTTGTCGTTGTAACCTGCTGATATGTATCATGCAGTAGAAACTTTTCACTGAAACAGTAGATCACTTCTGGTATTGTGAGTGTTGATGAAAGCACATTCGATCACAAAGATAGCAATAACAAGGGATGCATCGATGTATCAGCCACTTGTACCGTCCGTTTGTTTAAAACTGCTGATGATCAGGGACGATTCACACAAAACTATCAGAACTATCGTTAGGCTATCGTTATCAGTATTGGCAGATTGTCATTCTAAATAATCGGATATCAGTATCCTGCCACATACATTTTATATTGGTGCACCAAAAATAACAAGGTCAGTTATAGATTTCAAATTACTCTGAAATCACGATACAAACATTTAGGATTTCATAAATCATAGTTACTTAGTCCCATTGTTGTTGTTGTTGTTTTTAGCAAAACTGTTGCCCTGCTTCAGATATGTTAGCTGTATCAAAAACTGAAGCTTGCATAAGAAAAATGTTGAAATTAACATTAACAAGGATTAACAAATGCTGAACATAATAAGTTCTTGTTAAAGGGATACTCCACTTTTTTTGGAAACATGCTCATTTTACCACTCCCCCAGAGTTAAACATTTGAGTTTTACCGTTTTCGAATGTATTCAGCCGATTTTCTGATATTTAGAAGAATATCAGTAACCAGGCGGTTTCTGGTCTCATTGACTTCCATAGTAGGAAAAAAATATACTATGGAAGTCAATGAGACCAGAAACTGGCTGGTTACTGATATTCTTCTAAATATCAGAAAATCGGCTGAATGCATTTGAAAGTGGTAAAACCGAACTGTTTAACTCTGGGGGAGTGGTAAAATGAGCCTATTTCCAAAAAAAGTGGAGTATACCTTTAACTAATCTAGTAAACTAATATTAACTAATGAAACCTTATAGCAAAGTGTCATTGTAATAATAATAATATTAATTTGACAAATTTGGTACAAAACGAGGACAGAAATAGAGATAATCTTTGATGTAGAATTGATGTAGATGTTCTTACCTGTACACATCAGTGTTTTCACAAATCAAACCAATCCATCAATCTTGAGGGGGAAAAAACAGCGAAATCCTTGGTAAATGATTCAATAGGAGCTGTGTATAACTATTAAAATATCATTTTGCTATGCTTAAACAATAAATCTGTGGCTAGTTCATTGATATTGCAGTTGCTCTCTTCCTTTTGCTCCTTAGCCTAAAAGAAGACAGATCCCTGAAGACAGATAAGAGAAATAGGAAGGGGGAGGAGACTTACACGAACATAAATATATAATTTTATTTTTACATTAACAGAATTGTTGTAAGTGAAGTGTGGTTTTGGCACAATCATATATTATTTATATAAACAACCTGACTGTACTTTGTTGAATGAGAACTGAACTGAATGATGACATCATTTTTTGTAGAACTGCTTAGAGATGAAATGAACTAATTTAATAATTGAAGAGCTTTACAACAGAACTGATTCAACACTGAACTGACTTCAGCTGAACAACAGCCGTATTGCATAATTTTCCTGTTTTCAAAGTATAACTTTGAAACATTTTAGGCATTGAAATATTGTGTTAAAGTGCTATATAAATAAAGGTGACTGTACTTGACATGGCATATTTAAAATACAAAGAAACAAGTCCGAAGTCTGTACTTTTGACAACATTACACAGGATATAGCCTCAAATCCAAGGTCAGGGGATTATGCTGTCAAAAATATACAACACAGTTTTCGTTGTTTTCAACAATGATATTTTTGGTTCCCAAAAACACAAACCTTTGACAATAGGATTCAAATGGCAAGTTTTAGGAAACACTACCTTTATCATCTCTGTGTAAACTACAAAAATGCAAATTTGTGACAATGTTAACATCACGCACATGCATATTACGTGTTCAATATAGGCACATTGTTTTTTCTTTACAAAGTAACATCGCCAACTACTGGCCTGGCAGTAAGGTTTGTGAACCAAGGGGGTAATCCATCAACCAGAAGTTGAAGTCTTGTGGAAGCCGCCATTTTAGCAGAACTTTACCTGCTGTTAGCATTCCACTGACTCCCATTCATTTTGGTGTCACTTTGACAGCGAATACTGTCTATGAGGCAATCGGGGGGACATGGAGACACTAAGTAAAGAGAAGCCCAGAGAGTCCATAAAAGCAACGGAACAAAATATTTCAACAACGTTTTTGAGGAATTGGGAATTGGGCTCGAAGATTTACAACTGTCACACTGTCATCACACTCAGTTTGAGCCTTCACAAACTGGAAGTGCAATAATCTGGCTTCAGTCTTCTCTGTTGAAATCAATGGGGTCACTGTGTCCTTTTCTTTTACTGTCTATGGTGTGAACGGGAATAGTTTTGACAACAGAGAAAAACGTTTCCCATTTTAGTAGGCTACATCATTATAGCGTATAGATTACCTTAATCAGATGGGTATACATGGAAATGTATTTAAAATAAAACATACAAAATACTGTGTGTGTGGGAAAAAAATAAATAAATACAAATGCAGTATTGTAAAAATAATATACAAAATACATATGAAATTGGCCATCCAGCAGGTGAATGAAGAAACTACAAAGGCCTACTGACTTTTAATTCCTAACCTTATCTCTGCCCTCTCTTTTTTTTCTTTCTTTCCTGCTGGCAATTACAAACAAACTTATGCAAAATAGTAGCCTGGTTTCTAACCAGGTTACAATGTAGCCTATTATTTGTAGAGAACACTATTAAAAATGTCATACTGTACTAGTCTATGTAAAACTGTGGGAACCTTTTCTGCTATACAAAGAATAGGCCTATACCTATGGCCTATACATTTGCTTACCCCACAAATAGGCCTATGCATGTAAGTTATGATTTAGAAAAAGTTCCATATCATCGCTATGATAGTGTCATGTCACCCAGTTACAGTAACATGCAAAAACCACATTTCAACACAATTCATACTTTGCAGTCACGTGACTACCATGGAAGCCTCATGCCTGGGGGGCGACAAATGGGTATTTTCAACAGAGTCTTAGTTCCAGGTCTTTCTAGTAGATATCAAGTCTATCAAGTTAGCTGTGTAAAGCAGACAAGGTTTATATATATATATATATATATATATATATATATATATATATATATATAATCGAGCAGTAATAATTCAAGCTCTACTATGCTCATAGAAAACCATAGATAACACAAACGTCAAAACAACCTATCATCACACACTTTTATCACAACGTACAACATCATAACACAAACAGCTGACTCGCTGAACCAGCTGGTGGCGTTGATTGACAGAAAGTACAGGTTAACTTAAAGACACGATTAATTACATGATCATTCACCCATTCATTGTATAAAAAAAGAAATTACCTTGAGTGATGATCACTGCACAGACGTGTAACGTTATAACGTTACTGTGAAGGTTGATCATCTCATCTGGTTAGCGCAACCAATCGCACAACAACTATTTGGCGTGTCATTTATACCTCGAAACACCAACTTTTGTATAAAAACTGGCGACGTCCTGGCAAGATCCTTTACTAATACTGGGTTTCGTTGCTGGAGAACGGCATTCTTGCCACCAGCCAAGGTAGCCTACTTGTGACGTCAGGTGGAAAGTATGAATTGCCGTTTAAAAATCAACACCAACAAAATAAATAAATAAAATAAAAATAAAAATCAACAACCGGGCAAGACTGATTGG